>JAVGWX010000012.1:29460978-29530978 GCA_036924085.1 Ariolimax columbianus
GACAAAAATAGCAATCCACTGATGGTAATATATATAATGTACATATTCTATTAACTCTTTACACCCTAAGAAACAAATTAGATGCAGACAAAATAGCAATCCACTGATGGTAATATATATAATGTACATATTCTATTAACTCTTTACACCCTAAGAAACAAATTAGATGCAGACAAAATAGCAATCCACTGATGGTAATATATATAATGTACATATTCTATTAACTCTTTACACCCTAAGAAACAAATTAGATGCAGACAAAATAGCAATCCACTGATGGTAATATATATAATGTACATATTCTATTAACTCTTTACACCCTAAGAAACAAATTAGATGCAGACAAAATAGCAATCCACTGATGGTAATATATATAATGTACATATTCTATTAACTCTTTACACACTAAGAAACAAATTAGATGCAGACAAAATAGCAATCCACTGATGGTAATATATATAATGTACATATTCTATTAACTCTTTACACCCTAACAAACAAATTAGATGCAGACAAAATAGCAATCCACTGATGGTAATATATATAATGTACATATTCTATTAACTCTTTACACCCTAAGAAACAAATTAGATGCAGACAAAATAGCAATCCACTGATGGTAATATATATAATGTACATATTCTATTAACTCTTTACACCCTAAGAAACAAATTAGATGCAGACAAAATAGCAATCCACTGATGGTAATATATATAATGTACATATTCTATTAACTCTTTACACCCTAAGAAACAAATTAGATGCAGACAAAATAGCAATCCACTGATGGTAATATATATAATGTACATATTCTATTAACTCTTTACACCCTAAGAAACAAATTAGATGCAGACAAAATAGCATTCCACTGATGGTAATATATATAATGTACATATTCTATTAACTCTTTACACCCTAAGAAACAAATTAGATGCAGACAAAATAGCAATCCACTGATGGTAATATATATAATGTACATATTCTATTAACTCTTTACACCCTAAGAAACAAATTAGATGCAGACAAAATAGCAATCCACTGATGGTAATATATATAATGTACATATTCTATTAACTCTTTACACCCTAAGAAACAAATTAGATGCAGACAAATGAGCAATCCACTGATGGTAATATATATAATATACATATTCTATTAACTCTTTACACCCTAAGAAACAAATTAGATGCAGACAAATTAGCAATCCACTGATGGTAATATATATAATGTACATATTCTATTAACTCTTTACACCCTAACAAACAAATTAGATGCAGACAAAATAGCAATCCACTGATGGTAATATATATAATGTACATATTCTATTAACTCTTTACACCCTAAGAAACAAATTAGATGCAGACAAAATAGCAATCCACTGATGGTAATATATATAATGTACATATTCTATTAACTCTTTACACCCTAAGAAACAAATTAGATGCAGACAAATTAGCAATCCACTGATGGTAATATATATAATGTACATATTCTATTAACTCTTTACACCCTAAGAAACAAATTAGATGCAGACAAAATAGCAATCCACTGATGGTAATATATATAATGTACATATTCTATTAACTCTTTACACCCTAAGAAACAAATTAGATGCAGACAAAATAGCAATCCACTGATGGTAATATATATAATGTACATATTCTATTAACTCTTTACACACTAAGAAACAAATTAGATGCAGACAAAATAGCAATCCACTGATGGTAATATATATAATGTACATATTCTATTAACTCTTTACACCCTAAGAAACAAATTAGATGCAGACAAAATAGCAATCCACTGATGGTAATATATATAATGTACATATTCTATTAACTCTTTACACCCTAAGAAACAAATTAGATGCAGACAAAATAGCAATCCACTGATGGTAATATATATAATGTACATATTCTATTAACTCTTTACACCCTAAGAAACAAATTAGATGCAGACAAAATAGCAATCCACTGATGGTAATATATATAATGTACATATTCTATTAACTCTTTACACCCTAAGAAACAAATTAGATGCAGACAAAATAGCAATCCACTGATGGTAATATATATAATGTACATATTCTATTAACTCTTTACACCCTAAGAAACAAATTAGATGCAGACAAAATAGCAATCCACTGATGGTAATATATATAATGTACATATTCTATTAACTCTTTACACCCTAAGAAACAAATTAGATGCAGACAAAATAGCAATCAACTGATGGTAATATATATAATGTACATATTCTATTAACTCTTTACACCCTAAGAAACAAATTAGATGCAGACAAAATAGCAATCCACTGATGGTAATATATATAATGTACATATTCTATTAACTCTTTACACCCTAAGAAACAAATTAGATGCAGACAAAATAGCAATCCACTGATGGTAATATATATAATGTACATATTCTATTAACTCTTTACACCCTAAGAAACAAATTAGATGCAGACAAAATAGCATTCCACTGATGGTAATATATATAATGTACATATTCTATTAACTCTTTACACCCTAAGAAACAAATTAGATGCAGACAAAATAGCAATCCACTGATGGTAATATATATAATGTACATATTCTATTAACTCTTTACACCCTAAGAAACAAATTAGATGCAGACAAAATAGCAATCCACTGATGGTAATATATATAATGTACATATTCTATTAACTCTTTACACCCTAAGAAACAAATTAGATGCAGACAAAATAGCAATCCACTGATGGTAATATATATAATGTACATATTCTATTAACTCTTTACACCCTAAGAAACAAATTAGATGCAGACAAAATAGCAATCCACTGATGGTAATATATATAATGTACATATTCTATTAACTCTTTACACCCTAAGAAACAAATTAGATGCAGACAAAATAGCAATCCACTGATGGTAATATATATAATGTACATATTCTATTAACTCTTTACACCCTAAGAAACAAATTAGATGCAGACAAAATAGCAATCCACTGATGGTAATATATATAATGTACATATTCTATTAACTCTTTACACCCTAAGAAACAAATTAGATGCAGACAAAATAGCAATCCACTGATGGTAATATATATAATGTACATATTCTATTAACTCTTTACACCCTAAGAAACAAATTAGATGCAGACAAAATAGCAATCAACTGATGGTAATATATATAATGTACATATTCTATTAACTCTTTACACCCTAAGAAACAAATTAGATGCAGACAAAATAGCAATCCACTGATGGTAATATATATAATGTACATATTCTATTAACTCTTTACACCCTAAGAAACAAATTAGATGCAGACAAAATAGCAATCCACTGATGGTAATATATATAATGTACATATTCTATTAACTCTTTACACCCTAAGAAACAAATTAGATGCAGACAAAATAGCATTCCACTGATGGTAATATATATAATGTACATATTCTATTAACTCTTTACACCCTAAGAAACAAATTAGATGCAGACAAAATAGCAATCCACTGATGGTAATATATATAATGTACATATTCTATTAACTCTTTACACCCTAAGAAACAAATTAGATGCAGACAAAATAGCAATCCACTGATGGTAATATATATAATGTACATATTCTATTAACTCTTTACACCCTAAGAAACAAATTAGATGCAGACAAAATAGCAATCCACTGATGGTAATATATATAATGTACATATTCTATTAACTCTTTACACCCTAAGAAACAAATTAGATGCAGACAAAATAGCAATCCACTGATGGTAATATATATAATGTACATATTCTATTAACTCTTTACACCCTAAGAAACAAATTAGATGCAGACAAAATAGCAATCCACTGATGGTAATATATATAATGTACATATTCTATTAACTCTTTACACCCTAAGAAACAAATTAGATGCAGACAAAATAGCAATCCACTGATGGTAATATATACAATGTACATATTCTATTAACTCTTTACACCCTAAGAAACAAATTAGATGCAGACAAAATAGCAATCCACTGATGGTAATATATATAATGTACATATTCTATTAACTCTTTACACCCTAAGAAACAAATTAGATGCAGACAAAATAGCAATCCACTGATGGTAATATATATAATGTACATATTCTATTAACTCTTTACACCCTAAGAAACAAATTAGGAAATGCATAGTGTACTCCTTTTCTGCATATAAATCCCATTTTTTTGGTTTGGTAAAGTGTTTGCCTATCTGCACGCCCTTTTCCACCCGGGACTGCAGACTTTCAGGTGATACCAGGTCGTATTAATCAGTGCTAGAATGTATGTGTGTGTCTGTATGTGCCTATGCTAGTTAAGGCGCTATCAGATGTCAACCCAACCAAAGTGCAATAAAAGGGCATAATCCTGAAGGCACATATGAAAGTTGTGTAAGATTGTGATTGTTGGATAGAGTCAAGTGAAACATAGTGTAAGGTAAGAAGAGGAAGTCTTGTGGTTTATCTTGAGTATGTTAAATCCCTTTTTTTACATTTTTATTTTACGTGTTTGCCTGACTAGTTTCTACTGGCGGAGGCGTGCCTATTCCACCCCAGAACGTAGTCAATTTATGAAGAATTAAATATCTAAATTCATTTTAAAATACAAATGACAAATTTGTTTATATCCATCACATATTACAAACAATAAAATTATATTTTTTTTAAAAGATCTATATAAGATAAATTGATACACTTTAAAAAATATAATTTTATTGTTATTTGTAATATGTGATGGATATTTAAAAAATGTGAAACAAATAAAAAGTGTTTTTCTTCCCTATTTTTTCACACATGTTTTATGTTTGACTGGTCTGTTCTGCAACAATTATAATTCTGAAGGGAATGTCAAACGGTTTTGTCCCTTGCACAAATAGAGAACACATTAAGCAACAACATATTCATTTTAAACACTAAATCCAGTTTTCTTTCTGCTGGGACATGAACCAGTTTGTGGTTTTCTGATACAAGTCTTCAAGAAACACTTGGACAGTCTCCAATATTTGACGTCATTCTTAAACTATTGTAAAAGGCTCGCTAGTGATGACAGGTGAAAAGACATGTCAGAGGCAGGCTAACATCTGCTGGCACCAGGGCAAGATCACCATCCTTTCCGAGTTGGGCGTATGGTTGCACAGATGTAGTTTTTACACTGGATCAAATCCTCAGTAAGTTTTACAGAAGAATAGTTATCAAAGTAAATGAAGTGACATTTGCGAGAGGTAATCAGTTGCATTACTTATGAGTACAATGCCCTATTACAGGGCTCATTTACGTGTCCAGTGTATAATCTTTACAACACTTATGGTGTAATACGTTCACCATACTCTATAATTTTTTTTATTCATAAATGACCAAGCCCGGAGACCATAGAAATATTCATTATTTTATGCTGAATACGTCAAGTCATGTCCATCTACACAGGTATCTAGCCGGTTAAAGTAGTACATGTTAGATAACAAATGGATTTGTAAACAATTTATCTTCTTACGTGGATTAGAGTCAGCCCATTTTTGAGAATGGTGAAGTAAGTTGTTGTAAAAGATCTTTGAGGTAGATCCATTTATTTTGTATATTTAGATGTAATAAATACATTTGAAGTGGAAACTAACAGTTGTGCTGATATTATTAACTTAGTATCAATACTTTGTTGTGATTTTGATAGATTATATGAGTCAAAATGATTGTGCTGTTTTTATAAATTTTCATCTTCTTGTATCTCAGAAACTAACAAACACACAACAAAAACAATAACACCAACACGTTCTTTATTCATTAATTTCACTGCACACAACAAAATCATATTTATTACCCACACACACAGAAAGGTTACATGCTCTCAAAGTCAACAACCATAGTAAAATATAAGTTTTAAAAAATTATGAAAAATGTTTGCGCCGTCGTAAAGGATAACCTAAAGTTCAGCATGCGGTTAGTCTTGGCTTCTACAACACTCCAGACTTTGATTCTTCATGAGACTGACTTGCCATGAATATATTGCTTGAAGAAAATCCTGCCAGTGAAACTAATCATGGCTTCAACACTCATGTGTCTGTTAGACTTACAAACCCAAGCAGAGCAATCACAGCATTGGTTTGGTCATGTCTGCAGAGTGAAAGAAGATTGGCCATCATGGCAAGCAATGAGCCAAGAATCGAGACCCTAAGGATGGCCCAAAGTCTGCTGAGATGACAATATAAGAGACAGAGAACTAGATTGGAACCAGGTTAAGAAGAAGATAGAGGACAGAATAGTCTGATGCTCTTTCAGGCAAATCTGCACACCCAAGGTTTAAGTAAGGTAGAAAACTCTACACTCAGGGTAGAAGAGGAGTAACAAAGTAAGGTAAAAACCTCTACACTCAGGATAAAAGAGGAGTAACTAAGGCAGAAAACTCTACACTCAGGGTAGAAGAGTGGTAACAAAGTAAGGTAAAAAAAAAACTACACCCAGGATAGAAGAGGAGTAACTAAGTAAGGTAGAAAACTCTACACTCAGGGTAGAAGATGACTAAGTAAATGACTATTACAAAAAATGAGTCATCTGTTTGGTGAATGTCGGCAGTCTGAATGTGATACTCAATGTCAACTATAAAATAGTAATTAGTCATGGCTTGATTTAGTCGCTCCCATTCTACCACGAATTGAATGTCTTGTTTTTCTTGTGCCTTCAACAGGATGAGGGTAGATGCCCAAACCTTCTTATGATGTACCTGGCAGGTTATAGTGTTACTATTCTTGGCTGCTCCTTTCAGTCCCCCAGTTACACACTGACACAGCGTTTAGCCTGTACTTACATCCACATCTGCCAAGTGTCCAGCAAATATCCTGATGGGCTGATGATGGTCTGTGGCCCACACTCTCGCGGTACGGTCGTGTCCAGCAGAGGCAAAGTAGTAGCCATGAGGACTGGAATAGAAAGTAAACAAGAATGATGGGGTTATTGGTCTTTAAGTGTTTAAAACAGCCTCGTTCAACCTTTTTAGATGTTTAACTCAACCTTGCTCAACCTGTTTAGGTGTTTAATCCAGCCCTGCTCAACTTGTTTTTGGCAAGTGTTTAACCCAGTGTCATTCAACCTTTTTAGATGTTTAACTCAACCTTCCTCAAGCTTTTTAGGTGTTTAATTCAGCTCTGCTCAACTTTTTTTGGGCAAGTGTTTAACCCAGCCTCATTCAACCTTTTTATTTAACTCAACCTTTTTAGGTGTTAAATTCAGCCCTGCTCAACTTTTTTTTGGCAAGTGTTTAACCCAGCCTTGCTCAACCTTTTTTAGAAACTGTCATCTGGGATGAAGTGTTAGAATCTTCATTGTGGTAAGCCCCAGTTTCTGTGAGGTGGGGTTGGCCAGTTACCTTCCTAGTTGTCTTTTTTTCCCTAACCGTAGGTTAGGTACCCATTTACAAATGAAACCACTATACAACTGAAGCGTGCTGGCAGTGAGAATTGAACCCCGTACTTTTGCCTTGAAAAACAAATGCTCTACCCTACACTATCAGAGGCCCTTAATTATATGTGTAAAAATGTAATAGCAACGTTCAAGGGTAAATCTACTCAAATAAACTTAATAAAACGTAGGGATGCACTGAATAGCCAATTCACATTCGATTCTGTGCAGAATAGTGTATGTTATGGACTTTTTATATTCGGCCGGTCAGTACCCTGCAACGTGATATGAATAACTCAATTTGAGTGTGATCGTTTTAGACCCAAAGAGTTTAAATAGGTTCAGTTTCAATTTCCATAGAAACATTACTGAAGTATTTTGAACAACTAAGCAGTGTAATTGAATGTTTGTCAATTTACATTGAAACATTACTGAAGTATATTGAACAACTAAGCAGTGTAATTGAATGTTTGTCAATTTACATTGAAACATTACTGAAGTATTTTGAACAACTAAGCAGTGTAATTGAATGTTTGTCAATTTACATTGAAACGTTACTGAAGTATTTTGAACAACTAAGCAGTGTAATTGAATGTTTGTCAATTTACATTGAAACGTTACTGAAGTATTTTGAACAACTAAGCAGTGTAATTGAATGTTTGTCAATTTTCCGACAACAGATGACATCGTCTTAGAGATATTTGTAAGGTTATAACTTTTGAAATTAATCTTTTTTAATGTTTAGGGATTAGTTTGTAGCATCAAATATTTGAAAGGAATTTATTGAATCTACCAAGTTGAAAAAGGCTAACCATTTCCGGTCCTAGATAATTTTGCAGATTTCTGTCTTGAGCAAGTTTCACAATTCAGTATGTCAAAGTTTTATTTTAAATAAAATTCATTAATATCAAACAAAATAAGCTAAAATTACATTCTAAACATTGTAAGACACATAATTAAACAATCTATGACTTGAAGTATTCATAATAAAGATGATATATTAGGATGAAGAATTAGATGGTATTATTGAGGAGGTGGAAGTTCTAGAGGTAATAACAATTGTGTACCCAGCACATTGTGTATAGTGGTAGCCCCTTTCAGTCATGACTGACTATAGGAAGATGGGACTTTGGAGCTGTAGCTCTTTACTGAGTTTTTGGTTTTCTTTTTCCTTGCGGTGTTGTCGCTTCACTTCTCCATGCTGCAAGAGTTTTTTTTTCCACCCAGCTAGAGATGTTTCTTCAATTTCTGAGTGTAGAGCGAGCTTGTCGTCAGAGAGGGGACACCCCTCTACTTCCTGGATGTTAAGATGTGGGTGGGGCATCTACTTCCTCGATGTTAAGATGTGGGTGTGGCATCTACTTACTCGATGTTAAGATGTGGGTGGGGCATCTACTTACTCGATGTTAAGATGTGGCATCTACTTCCTGTCCTATCATACTTGTTTTATTGAGACTTATCGTGAGACCAAAATCTTTGCACACCTGAGAGAAGCAATCTATCAAGCACTGGTTCATGCCGATTGTTGGTGATGATTGCAGCATCATCAGCAAGAAGCAAGTCCTTGATGATGATCTCCCTTATCTTTGTGCTAGCCTTGGAGTCTTGCAAGTTTAAACAGCCGACCATCTAACTTGGACTCCTTCATTTATGTTGCCAAATGCATGCTTCAGTAGCAGAGCACAAAATATTCGAAACAATTTCAAGGTCAGGACACAGCCTTGCTTAACCTTAAGCACGCCCTTGTCCGTTCTCTTTGGACCAGCTCGGCCTGCAAAAACAGTGTGCGGAAAAATTTTTTTTTTTTTGAACGGAGTCACTCCTGACAGCCATTTTTTACTGCTGAGTACGTCCTCCATATATACACGATATTTTGCCGGTTAAAGTATCGTGTGTTCGATTACAAATGGCTTTTGAACAGTTTTAATTTTGTATACGCCGTTTGGAGCAAGCCGACTTTTTGCGAAAGGGGAAGTAGGTTGTTGAGAAAGATTTTTATCGCGTAGATCTGTTTATTTTGTTTGGTTAAATGAAAGAACTACGTTTGAATTGGAAACTAACAGTTGTGGCGATATTGTAAACACAGTATCGATACGTTGTTGTGGTTTCAATGGTTTTCTATCGAAGCGACTAGGCCTAGTGGTCGAGTCCAAATTTTTCCCGAGATTTTCATAAATTTTCAACTTCATCTTTTTAAATCTCAAAAACTAACAAACATACAACAAAAACAATAACACCCACATGTTCGTTATGCTATTGTGTATCTACACACCAGAAAATCATATTTATTGACAAACAAACATAAAAGTTACAAATTTTGAAAGACGACTACCACAGCGACTAATTAAGAAAATTAATTAGGTCAAATTTTTTCCAAAAATAATGTGGAGTGCGTAAGGTTAAAACCAAATGATTGTGATATACTGCCATTAAACTGGGCTGTTCCTTTCACGGCCTCATATAATGATAATGTAGCAGTTTGCTTGGGGATCCTATTTTAGAGATGATTTTGAAGAGTCCATACCTACTAACCAAATCAATTGCTTTTGTCAGATCAATGAAGACGATATAAAAGGGCTGGTTCTGCTCGCATGACTTTACCTGAAGTTGTTTAAGAGAAGAAAATCATGTCAATCGTTGATCTTCTAGACCTGAATACCCTCTGTGACTCAGGGTACACATGCTTAGAAAATTGTGTTAGTCGTAGTAAGATCACTCTGGTGAAGACTTTGCCTACAACACTGAGCAGAGAGACACCTCGATAGTTATTGCAGTCACTTCTACAACCTTTGTTTATGTATTATGTAACATTCTTGTGCGTTTCTCATACCTTCAGGTTTAATGGCCTCTTTCCAGCACTGACATATCATATGCAGTAATTTCATGATTGCACTCTTTCATCACTTGATCAAACCAAGTGGGATCCCGTCGCTGTCTGGTGCTCTGTCAATGACTTTATTAAAATCTTTTAGTGGCAGTTCGATGTCCAGCTCGTCTATACTGGGAAATCTTTTGAGTGTCAAAGACTGTGAGTGATGATATTGTCACACAAGTAGAGCTCAGAAAAGTGCTCGACCCATTGCTCTTTCTGATTTCCTTTGTTATTTTCTTGCCAGTGATGGTATTGAGTGGTTCTTATTTTCCTACTCATGAGACCAATAGTTTTCTTTTTAGTATCATGTTCCCTGTTTTTGCCCATCTGGACTTTTTCACTAACTGTAGCCAGTACTCAGTTGCACAACGATGATCAGTCTGTTGAATGTGGATTCTGGCAGATTTAAAGGTGTGCAGAGTACCTACATTTGGATAGTGCTGTGATTTCAATGACGGGTGTCATTTGCTTCAAACCAGTCAACTGATTAAGTGCTTCTTCTGAAGGTAGCAAGTGCAGTGGTATGGACAGTGTTTCTGGGTTGTTCTCAGGTCTCTGTAACAGTGGTACTACAATGCAGGATATTGATGAGAGTTTCCTCAGAAGCATTGTTAAACCTCTCGATCAGCGCAGAGTTCAACTTTACTAAGCCTGCAGGAGGTCAACGGCATCTTAAACCTGGAAAAGGTTAAGTAATTCATGCACATTCTTCAAGTAAAACTGTTACTCACCTGAAATGAACACCCCAAACTGGAAAGTTGTGTCCCTTGTAACAAACTAAATTAGTCCAAATTTGTAAACTCCACAACCGAACTGTGTTTAAGAGAAATGATAAACAATAATCTGTTACAGAAGAATGATGAATTAAGATCCGTTAAATGGATTGATAAACTAACATTTGAATATATACCTTTCTTTGGTAGTGCGTTACAGCGGCTTGTCTTACATCCCAAGGTGTACTTGAGAAGGTAGATCTGAGTCCTCCTAGCTGTAGTGCAATGTGTGATTTTTCAGTAAACTCATCATTATGGGGATTACAGTGTGTTTCACATGACCATGATGTTACGCTTCGCTCCCAGTTAAATTAAAACGTACAGAGAAAAATTATGGTTTCTCTACTGTTTCAAATCCAGAAGTTAGTGTTGAAGAGATAAGAAAAGATATACTATGTCCTGTAATACACATTGTCAAAGGTGACTAACGAGGGTTGTGAATGCAAATGTCTTCTATCTCATTGTGTTAAAGCAGATTGTCAGACAAAGACACTCAAACAGATTGAAGGCCTTCATGGCCTTGTGTTGATCTGATCCATTCAAACAGATTGATGGCCTTCAGGGCCTTGTGTTGATCTGATCCATTCAAACAGATTGATGGCCTTCAGGGCCTTGTGTTGATCTGATCCATTCAAACAGATTGAAGGCCTTCAGGGATCAATGTGAGGATGGACACATGCACAAAGGTTGGCATGTTCATGACCTGAAGTGAAACGACAACATGACTAACAAGCATTTGCATTACTGAATGGCAAACCAGTGGCTGGTCCATCACTAAGGGGCGCAAAGAGTGCCACATGAGCCCTATAACATCATCAGAGGGGGTGACACAAAAATGACCGCGTATAAAATGTATGTGCTACATTTCTGAAGAAATCTTCAAAACTTATACATAGAACAAACTATTTGTGATTTCTATCATGAAAGAATCAAGGTTTTCAGATCTTGATAAACTGTTAACTGAAAGTGAATTAGTGAAAGGCATTGATTTCAGTGAAACAATTCACAAGTTCACAGCACAGAAAATGTTCTTATTTTGTCGAGATTTACTAGTAACATTAGTCAATTCTGTTCTGTGTTCATCCTGAAAAGGACAGCGTGATGTTCTGTCATTGTTTACAGCGAGGCTGTGATATCTGCACCTTTCTGCTGGTTTTAGTACCGGTTTGCCTTCCCACTGCGCTCTTTCTTCTCTCAACCAGACTACATGAGTGCAGCCTGTTTCTAGAGCCACGGCATGAAGGTGGAATAGAGTCTTGGTCAGCTGTGACGATTCGCTGATACTGATGCAAGCAGTCAGCTATGAGTTCCTGTCAGTCCATTCAATATGCTGCATCTTCTGCACTATATTAGTACCCAAAACACAAACAACCTGTATGGTCTGGTAAAGGAGGAGGTCCATGTGACTTTTGCGGAGAAAGCTAATAATGACTGTTACCAAGCTACAAACAGTGAAACAAAAATTAAGTACTTACGACTGCCATCTTCCGAGCAGGAAAGCAAGTATGCACGGTCTGGACTTATACTTGTTGCGTACACTGTCCCTCCGTGGCCGACAAGTAGCTTGTTGTCACTGGCCGTCCTGTCATCAAATATTCTTTCCATGACATCATCTGTGGGACAAAATATTTCCTTAATTTATTTTTAAGAACATTATTTCCCGCTGAAATGGTCACAGGTTTACCTGTCTTTTTGAATGATTCCTTCATATTCAATCCCTGGAACACAGTTCTGCATTGGATTCTCCCGATTAATTTCAATGTTTAACACTTAGTTTATGTACTGAAAAGTCTGAGAAGTCACGTTTTTACACTCAGTTTTTGGAATGAATTTTAGAGGCGTGACATGTGTTAATAATTTCAACCTAATTTAACTAACAAACACACAACAAAAACAATAACACCCACAAGTTCTTTATTCAATTGTGTCTCTACACACAAGAAAATCATATTTATTGACAAACAAACAGAACAGTTACAAATTTTGAAAGTTGACTACTTTAGCGAGATATAAATTTGCGCAAATTTTTGTAAATAAAGTATGTGGCGCCGTGAAGGTTAAATATGACTTGTATTAAATATGCCTTGTATTAAATATGACTTGTATTAAATATGCCTTGTATTAAATATGCCTTGTATTAAATATGACTTGTATTAAATATGCCTTGTATTAAATATGACTTGTATTAAATATGCCTTGTATTAAATATGACTTGTATTAAATATGACTTGTATTAAATATGACTTGTATTAAATATGACTTGTATTAAATATGACTTGTATTAAAGAGGATTGTCCAGTCATCCCTATGCTCAACCCACTTTAGTTTTCTCTTACAACATGCCAGACAGGCTACACTGTTACTATTCTTTGCTCCTCTTTCAAGCCCTACAACACGGACAATGAATAATTTGTTTAAAATAGCAACCTGACCTGCTTCTTTGTCAATGATGTCCAGGTCATCTGGATCCTTCATCTCTCTGAGCTTGTTAGGAGTCAAAGACCAAACTCGGATATTGCCGTCAGTAAAACCTGCCGCAAGCAGGCTGGAATCTTCCGACACATCCACGCATGTTACCCTGGATGGAAGACAGAAAAAGGTGAATGTAAAGGTGATCCCATAGCAGACTTTGCTGTCGGAGATAAAGTGTTAGAAACTTCACAGTACTAAATCTCAGCCTCTTCAAATGTGGGTGACCAGGCCACCCATGGCCGCCTTACCTTCTCTTCCACCAAGGGATGAAGATGTCTTCCTTTGCCTACCTTGAAACTTACAAGTTTCTACAGGACATGCCAGACAAACCTATGCACAACCAAGAGATGAAGATGTCTTCCTTTGCCTACCTTGTAGCTTACAAGTTTCTACAGGGCATGACAGACGAACCCATGCACAACCATCTCTTACCACTGGTTCAATCAGGGCGCCATCTCCACATCAAAGGTTGGCTACAATGAATCTCCGTCGCTCAGAGATGGAATGTCTTGGTCAGCTGTGGTTCGCTTACCTTGATGAAGGCATAGGTCTTCAAGAAATAGTCATCAAATGTTGGCCTGTCTTATCTGTTGAAGTTTTTGTGGTGTATAGTTCCTACAGATTAGGGTAGCCAGCCCCATGCACAACCCTCTTTAGTCACATAATACAAAATATCTGGTGGGCTACAGTGTTGTTATTCTTTGCTCCATGTTCAGGCCCCGATAAAATTTAGTTAATCTAATTATAAGTCAGGTACCAATTTCTGTCTGATGGATAAACAGGAGCATAGTCAACACAAGAAAAACAGAGAAGCTGGAAAGAAATGGAGAAAATAGCACAGGATAGGTCTAATTTGAGATGGTTGGTTGATTGATCGCATATGCACCCCAAGATAAGGGTGAAGAAGATGAATGAATCATGCCAAAATCAAGAATAAAACTCAGACCCTTTGTCAAGAGAAACAAGGGCTCTAACACTCAAATGTTCAAATGTGAATGCACACAAGTTATTTTCTTTACCCTTATCATCTTAGTGTGCATAGACCATCAACTAACCCTCACACTTCAACCTTATCATCTTGGGGTACATAGACCATCAACTAACCCTCACACTTCAACCTTATCATCTTGGGGTACATAGACCATCAACTAACCCTCACACTTCAACCTTATCATCTTTGGTGTATAGACCATCAACTAACCCTCACACTTCAACCTTATCATCTTTGGTGTATAGACCATCAACTAACCCTCACACTTCAACCTTATCATCTTGAGGTGTATAGACCATCAACTAACCCTCACACTTCAACCTTATCATCTTGAGGTGTATAGACCATCAACTAACCCTCACACTTCAACCTTATCATCTTGGGGTACATAGACCATCAACTAACCCTCACACTTCAACCATATCATCTTGAGGTGTATAGACCATCAACTAATCATTTCCAAGCAGATGTGTCCTTGCTATTTTCTCTAGCTTTTTCTTGTTTTCCTTGTATTGGCCTCGATGCTGTTTCTCCATATTGTCTCTGCTCTGACCTTCCTTTACCTTTTTTCTCTGTGGTTTCCATGACAGACTGCCTGGTGATGCTGGCTCAGGGATTTTTCAGTGTGTGGTCTATCCAGCACAAATTCTTCCCAAGCAGGTGGCTCAATGATTAGACATGGCAGTGGGTGACAGAATGACTAAATGTGGGCAGCAGAATGGTTTGCGTTCTGGTCTTCTGGTCAAGGAGATATGTGTTAAAAACCTCAGGGTGGAAAAAATGCAAACACCACAAAACGTAAAATCTGACTAAAGAAAGTCGTGTGCATGTGGCCTATCAAGTAATACTATCGCTATTGCAAACCTTCACTCAGATACAGGCTTCCTGCTATGTGGTCAACTATTGGTTCTGTGCTTCACATGGATCGAGAAGAAGCTGAGATAAACAAGATTTAACCAAAAATGATGTGGCTATTTGGGTTTCACAGAAGAAGCTAAGATAAACGAGATTTAATCCAAAAATAATGTGGCTATTTGAGTGTCACAGAAGAAGCTGAGATAAAAGAGATTTAACCAATAATGATGTGGCTATTTGAGTGTCACAGAAGAAGCTTCAATCATCCCAGGTATATAACTTACCCTTGGTAAGCATTAAGGAATGTGTAGAAGCAGATTGAAGGCAGATGGTTGTGGTCAAGCTTGACTCTACGTTTGGCCTCACGAAATGCCAATGCTCTTTCCCTCAGATCTTGATCTTTCCTGAGGAAATAATAGATGGTGACAGTAGAAATTGATGTTCTCAATAATGAATGCTCCTTGCTTGATTGCCTGACTTAGTTGCTCCTTTTTTATCATAGGGTATCAGAGGCCTTCTTTCCTTTTTCTTGTGTTTACGGAAGGAATAGCCACCCCCTTTGCCTAATCCATCTTAGTGGCCTCATACAACATACATGTTAGGCTGCAGTCTTACTATTCCTTGTTAAATTATTGGACTCTCGTAATACATGGACAGAATGCTCTTTGTATGAAAAATAAATGTACAGGAAACATTGCCATCAGCCACTTACACCATGGTCATGACCTACTTACACCAACAACAATGAACTACTTACACATGCGACAATGTCCTAGTTACAGTACTTAAGAAAAACCTATTTACAGCAATGGCAAAAGACCTACTTGCTGATATGACTATGACCTACTTATGTCATGACTATGACCTAATAACTGCCATAGCAGAGACATACTTATGCCCTGATTGACCTACTTACTGACACGACTATGACCTAATTTTCAACTCTGACAAATGAACTACTTACAGCCATTAACATTAATTAAGTACAGAAGTTCCACTGAACTAATTACAGATGTCAATGGCTTACTTACAGCTCTAGAAATTACCTGCTTACAGCTCCAACAATGACCTACTAACATCCATGACAATGACCTACTTTCAGCTCCAACAATGACCTACTAATATCCACGACAATAACCTACTTACAGCTCCAACAATGACCTACTAACATCAATGACAATGACCTACTTACAGCTCCAACAATGACATACTAACATCCATGACAATGACCTACTAACATCCATGACAATAACCTACTTTCAGCTCCAACAATGACCTACTTTCAGCTCCAACAATGACCTACTTTCAGCTCCAACAATGACCTACTAACATTCATGACAATAACCTACTTACAGCTCTGGCAGAGGGATTCGTGTTATGGGCGGTGCATTAGGATCATTCTTTGACTTCTTCATCAGCAATGGATCCTTTTTGGACTTTTTTTTCTGAAACACAAACATCTGTTTGTAAACAGACTCAAATGTTTTATGACCATGTGGCAAGAAGTAGACATTTCCAATCCTACAAATAGTTTCCACAAAACATTTCATCTTTAACTTCTGCAAGATGTCCTCATTTATTTTATTTTTGCCCCAAAAGTTTCAAGACCTCAATTACATTGTGCAAAACAGAAACAAAAAATATTTGTTTTTGTGTTGTGCGTTGCAGTGTTTTTATTTTGCCTGTCGGCCCAGTGCATCCGACTTCGTCATGCATTTTATGTAGGGGTCAGTCTCTCTGGGAAGCAAACCCAGCATCTTCGGATTGTGACCTGCGTCACAAAGAGAAATGCCACAGAGAATACTCTGATATAGAAGAAGCATACTACAGCTTGCAAAGGGGAAATCAACTAACGTCTGATCAGGCAAAATATACTGATCAGACATGTTAGTCAGGGCCAGGGAAAACATACTGGCGTAGACCCTCATCTCGGCTTCCTAGTAGCCCTCCCTGGAAACGGGCTATTTTCATGGCAGCCTGGCTAACGAGGTGAGGGAACCACATGATCCCCGTAACAGTGAGTGACACGCAGATGAAGCCAAGCATAGCACAACCGCCTGGAGAACCTAGGTCCACCTTCATCAGCACGCTCGGGAGGTGAAGAGAGCTACTGCAACCCGCCAATTAATGCCTTTTTCAGGGCGGACAAAAGAGTAACCTACTCATTGTGGGCATTCACAAACAACAACAACCTCTTGCCAAGAAGAGATCAAGTTACAATATTCAAACCGCAAACAAGGGGACGGCGTGGTCTAGTGGTTAAGTGACACGGCTCATAACCATAAGGTGCTGGGTTCGATCCCCATCTCAGCACCGGCCGTTACCCCGGGAAAGCAAACCATTAGAAAATGCAGGAGGAAGCAGACCCTTACATAAAATGTATGCTGAAGTCGGATGCACTGGGCCGACAGGCGCAAAATAAAAACGCAGTGCAATGCACACCGCCTTGGGGATAAGAAAAATAAGGCGAACGCAAAAAAAAAAAAAAATCGCAAACAGCCCACTATGGACTGAAAAATGTTTAAATATAAAATTGGGCACACAGACATGTGTCCTTGTAGGGACAACAAACAAACATAGAGTAGAATAGAATATACACTCCGAATCTGTGAACGCCACAAATGAAGCAGACAACATGGCCCTCAGCAACCCGATCGAGAGATAAACTGTATGACAATGTGATAAGCCATAGACAGACTTAGTTTATGACGGAAATCGATATGATTATTTTGAGAATAAACGACAAACAAAAAGATTACAGGATCCATAGAAATGAAACGTCAACAATCACAAGGCCCCCAGAAAACAATGTCACCAGTTTTTAAATGTAGAAGCAGATATATAATATAGTTATTTGTGCAAATGTACTAAATATACCCCAAGATGACCAAAGATGTTACACCCTTACAAACAGGCTCAAACGCTCTTGATAAGACACCCCTGTCTTTACTTTCACTTCCAAAAGAAAACCCAAAGCGCAACTTGTTTACTTTTATAGAACGTGTGATATGTTCTAGGTTAATTCTTGTCGAATATTGGCATTCTTCTTTTTTTTTATAATCCATGGCATTTTAAAAACCTTTCTATAACATTTCGACTCTTCTTCTTCTTCTGTGTTCGTTCTCAATCTCCAGCTACTAAGCCCTGAACAGGACTTTGCGAGTAGCAGGAATTAGTCCAGAGAACGGAATGCGCTGTGTCCCTAGTTTACAGTTTGACTGCGATATTTGCATCTTTCGATTCCCCTCCTTGATTTTGAGTAATTGTTCATCTTTCACAAATTGTATGCGATCACAGGAAAAACATTTTCTTCAAATTGTCACTTTTGTTGGTTTGCTGGTATTCTGCCATAGTTTCCTCAGGTTGTGTAGCCTCTGCATTGCCATAATAATATATTTTAAATACAGAATGTAATTGTTCTGCTACCGGCCACCTTAAAGCTAAAATCGACCACTAGTGGCCGCTAGCGCCTAGGTTGAAGAGCACTGCTCTAACACTTCATTCCCAACGGCAGTACTTGATAAGAGAGTATCTTTCCCCAGTAACCACTAACGCAGCAATGATTTGTATTATATCTCCATCATTCTACAAATCCATCAATTTTACCTTTGGCTTCTCATCTCCATCTCCACCATCTTCTTCATCGTCCAGTAGAATATTCAGATCTGGCTCTTTCAGTAAGCCATAATACACTTTCGCTTTGTTGGCTGAAAGAACAAATACAATATACAGATCCTGACTTACATAGATCCTACAAAAAACATTGACATGATATAAGCAGTAAAAAATGTAGTCAAATTTATTGTATTTTATACAGTACATTATTATTAGATATGGTACAGTACAGTACTTGCCCAAGTGGTTCTCGGGATGAAAAGAAAACAAACATTGTCACCTTCAAAGCATGCAGTAAAACACATCACTAAAGAGGGTTGTGCTTAGGGCTAGCAACCTCAACATGTAAAAAAAAAAACATTAGCATTACAATCAGCCACCAATACAAAATCTCGGATACAGGTTTCATGGAGAGAGATAACTTGCGATTAAAACCTTTGTGTTTCATGTTGGAGTGAAAAAGTGATTGCAAAAGCTTGGAGCCATGTTTCCTTTAAAAGGAACCAGATGCAGTGGTGGCATATGCTTGACAATGGAATGTAATGGTGAATGATGACAGTACTGAACTGTGCAGATACAGCATTTACATAATGTATAATCATTTCTTTTTTTGGTTACCCTGTCATAAGTGGCATACCATGATTCACACATTCTTCCATCTAATGGCTACTGCCTTATATATTGTATATAGGATGTAAAGTGCGTTGTCTTTGTCTACTTTTTGATTTATTAGGTAATTATATTTGTTCTTGTCCTGGACAAAGGCCTTGTGGCCATAACGTGGGTTTTGTTATATTTCCATCCCGATGTGGTCACTGAGCCTTTACCTATTTGGTTTTTATCAACATTATCAACATTTGAAAGTCAGTAATGCAGTAGCTTCCATACATTTTTTTGCAGCATTACATACTACAGTCTTGTTTATTCTTTTAGTGTAACTCATTCTGCTATTAAGTGTGCCTATGAGTGTAAGGTATTATCCTATATATTTAGATCTTGAGTTAGTAGCATTGTGCAAAACGCTGTCTACATAAGTCGGGGACTGTCTGCATATTCAAATAAGTGTTTCTTCTCCCAAAGAAAGGCAACATAAAGCTGTGCACAAATTACAGCACTATAACGCTAATAAGCCACGCTAGCAAGATCCTCTTGCAGATTATACTGAAGAGGGTTAACAGACAATTTTGATGCAAAGTCAATGAAGTGCAAGCAGGCTTCAGAAAAGACAGAGGGACCAGAGATCACTTATTTAATATGAGAAAACTCTACGAAAAATGAAAATGTAGATCTGTTTACATGCTTTATCAATTATACCAAAGTCTTCAATTGCATTCAACATTAGAAGTTGTGAAAAATCATGATAGGTATGGCATTTTCAATACAGCTAATCCATCTAATCGAATCTTTATATCAGGAACAACAAACTGCTGTCAGAGTATCTGGTGAAACATAAGATTGGTTTGAAGTACAAATGGGATACAAGATAGCAGACCTAAAATATGTGGAGAATACTGTGATACTATCAAACAGTGCAGAGGGGTTAGAGAGGCTAATTACAGCCATAAGCAGATGCAGTGATGATAAAAAAATCTCTTTGTTAACATAAACAAAACTAAAATAATGGCCACTTACAAAACAAGAAGTCTACATAAATTCAAGTGTGGAAAAAGAACAGTTCACGAACTTCAATTATCTGGGCTCCAAAATTGACACCAATGGTGATTGCTCAAAGGAAATCTGAAGAAGATTGGCAATGATAATGAAGAGACTACACAACCTGAGGAGAGTATAGCTGAATACCAGCAATCGAAAGAAAGTGAGAATTTTGAGAACTTGTGTTTTTCCCATGGCAGCATATAGCAGTCTCCTTCGTGAACCTCACCATACTAGAACCATAGCATCAGTTGATCGATGAAGTAGAAGAAGGTAATGAAAGGTATGGTGCCGGACAAGAAAGACAGACCAAAAAGGCGATGGCACAAAGATCCAAAAGATTGCTTTGACAGGACTCTGGAGCAGCCTGCAGATTTGGCAAGAGATCGAGTTTCTTTCATTCGGGCTGTGATGGGAGCGATGTTCTACAAAGGACATGCTACATGATGATGATTTTTTTTTTATGCACAGCCTTAGTTAGCCTCCCAATTTAGTTTTATGAAAACTGCCTCAAGGGAGGATAAGGGAATCAACATAGAAATGCTCTATCATCTATGGCTTACTAATGACATAGTCATCTTCAGTTATAGCATCAAGGAAGTTGAGCAATTTCTAAATGAGCTCAACAGAGCAAGCGTGCGGTGGAATAAAAATAAATATACACAAAAAACCCAATACATGTCAAACACTTTCTGCCCAAAAGGGAACTAATGATTGGAAACGATCACATTTCAAAATGTAAATTAATACACTACCTGGGCCAAGAAATTACAAAGCCCTGCAGAATAAACTGTGAGATCCCACAAAGGATAGTAGCAGGGTGATTCAGCTTCAATCACATCAAGCCCATATTTCAACAGATGAGAAACAATAAGACAAGAACACCCATCTTCAATAGCTCGGTCGTCCCAGCCATGATATATTTCTGTGAAACTTGGAATCTATACAAGTCAGATACAAAGAGACTGAGTTATATTACAGGACCACATCCTCAACACCGTAATTGCCTTCAACAGGGACCATGTGCAACTCAAATGAGAATAACAAACTAATGTAAATGATATGGATGAAACCTGCTAGAGAAATGTATATTTTATCTGACATGCTGGAATAGCTGCTGAAATGAACAAAGATATGGCAGCAGATGTGACGTCACGGGAGTGTATAAGAGAATAGATTTAGCTGGACAGAAACAAACTGAAGTACTGTACACAGGACGGTCGCAAACTTGGTGAAGATTGTTGTGCTTCTAACAATATCATCAGATATGATTGTCACTGACCACTAAGTCAGTTATTGACCTAGGGAGTAAGAATAAACGGAATAATGGATAGGAAAAATATTTATATATATTAATAGTAGGGATAGAAGTAATCAAGGGAACCTGGGTAAAGGAAGCTTACCAAGTTGTCAAGTTCAAACAGGTATCTATCATCAAAGGAACAGGATATGGTGCTAGTGACTCAAATGTCAGCTTTGTCTCAGTGCTTAGGCAGTTAAAGTTGGTAGCAACAGGAGTGTCAGCAGCTTAAGAATTGTTATATAAATTTTGGTAATGCATTTTTAACAAAAAATTAACTTTTGTATCATCTTCATTTAAGTCTAGCTGTATTGAACACATAATATATGATAGTGTAAACATAATATTAAAATTGTATATGCCCCTACTAGTTAAAAAAAAAAAACGTTTTGTTTTTTAACTGCGGTTTCAATTAGTCTTGAACCAAACCCCATGGGAAGAGACCCTAATATTTGTCTGTTATGTAAAATCCTCTGACCTATAACTGTATGATGTATGCCTGTCAATAAGAATGTAGCTATCAGTAGCTTGCACAACATTAGCCAAAATGGGGAAGTGTCAATTCAATAGACTCAAAATAGTTTGACAAGTTAAAGAACAGCTCACAAAGGTAGTATCAATTTAGTGAAGCTGTTAAGTGTTGAAGGAGTGTGTGGTCAAACAGTGGGATACAGGTCTCTAATTCAGTAGACAAACACTACCACTGCCAGCCCCATGTCCGGATTGGAAAAGAGGGCCAACTCACCCATCCCCATAAAAATAATAGTGTTGCAGAAATACCAAACATTTTATTAAACAAAAAACTGTTCTTGAAGGAGAGAAGCCCATCAAAATGATGAAAGGAAGCTGGTCTGACAATCTTGTTTCTTCCAAATATAATGCACTCCAGAAGTGAAGTTAGAAGAAACTGAACAAAACTGCAGATGATAGGGATGATTGTAGGTCATAAGTTGATGGTCTATGCACTCTAATGTGATAAGAGTGGAGATGAAGAAACAGGTGACAATGGTTATAACCTCAGCAATACCTAAATTTAAAAACATGCAATGTTACCATCTTTATCAACTTCTCCTAGAAGACCTCCACTGGTGGCTTGGATCTGTTGTTGCGTGCGGGGAACACCATCAAACACTGGGAAAAAAACAAGAAACTATATTTGACATTTATTTTATCCACACTTGAACGACAATGAGCCACTCAATGTGTCAGAGAAGTTATCATTCTTGGCCTGTTAATCCTTGATCACCTCAATGTGTCAGAGAAGTTATCATTCTTGGCCTGTTAATCCTAGATCACCTCAATGTGTCAGAGAAGTTATCATTCTTGGCCTGTTAATCCTTGATCACCTCAATGTGTCAGAGAAGTTATCATTCTTGGCCTGTTAATCCTTGATCACCTCAATGTGTCAGAGAAGTTATCATTCTTGGCCTGTTAATCCTTGATCACCTCAATGTGCCAGAGAAGTTATCATTCTTGGCATGTTAATCCTTGATCACCTCAATGTGTCAGAGAAGTTATCATTCTAAGCTTGTTAACCCTTGAGCCACTCAATGTGCCAGAGAAGTTATCATTCTAAGCTTGTTAACCCTTTACAACCCTAGTCTAATTTCTGATTGTCTTTTCCAGTCTGGCCAAGTACAGCAACTGCATGTCAAAAAGTTGTCTTTGCTCCAAAAAAAATTAATTAGTGTTAAACAAACTGAGCTATAATTACGATCTAAAGATCATGAGACACATCATTAAACTATTTATGACATGCAGTCAAATATTCATGGCGTTGAAGTAATCGCACCCTTTATCACAGGTAGTGACCACCGCCTGGTGCGTACACATCTCAGCTTCAACCTAAACAAGGCACGAAAGAACTAACATCGGAATAGAAGGCCACCTGCTTCCACTCTAGATATAATATCTGCTAGAGCGCTGACAGTGCAAGAAACATTTAGGGCAGCATAAAACCTAGATGAGGACTATGGAAACTTCATCAGTACCACCATGAACATACAAAAAGCCAGCCAAATACATACACCAAACCATATGACAAGTCACACCTACCCACCCACCAAGAATCTCCTTGACCAGCTTTGCAAAATGGACAGAACGCCAACATACATCCCAGTGTTCAATACACTCAGCAAACTGTGTCGGCAAAGAAGCATTTTTGTCTCAAAGTTGATTTCAATGATTGTCAAGTGCAAGAATTTAAAATTTCGTACTTGCTTGACAACCTGATGGTCTGTCCCTCAGTGGACAACAACAATATGACAAAAACATCTTTCAGACGTCTTTGTTTTTCTTGAAAAAAAACATTTTGTCACATTGTGTCATAGCTCACAATGAAGTTGCGATATATGTGTCTTTTGGCCCGAATTATGACACATTTTTTAGACTGAATTTGTCTTCCGTCTGTGATCCCGCGTCTCTTAGCTCTCAGCCAGGTTGCAGGGATACAGCCTGTTTCCATGTTCACCACTTGAAGGCGGAATAGAGTCTTGGGCTGCTCTGGTTCACCAACACTAGCAACCAACTATAAATTGCTGTCTGTTCTCACCTCGCCCACTGCACCTTGGGTCAAATTGCTGTCTGTTCTCACCTCGCCCACTGCACCTTGGGTCAAATTGCTGTCTGTTCTCACCTCGCCCACTGCACCTTGGGTCAAATTGCTGTCTGTTCTCAACTCGCCCACTGCACCTTGGGTCAAATTGCTGTCTGTTCTCACCTCGCCCACTGTACCTTGGGTCAAATTGCTGTCTGTTCTCACCTCGCCCACTGCACCTTGGGTCAAATTGCTGTCTGTTCTCACCTCGCCCACTGTACCTTGGGTCAAATTGCTGTCTGTTCTCACCTCGCCCACTGTACCTTGGGTCAAATTGCTGTCTGTTCTCACCTCGCCCACTGCACCTTGGGTCAAATTGCTGTCTGTTCTCACCTCGCCCACTGTACCTTGGGTCAAATTGTTTTTAAACAATGACATAAAAGCATAAATGCTTACTTAACAAGGCTCAAAAGAATAAGCAGAGATTGGGATGGTAAAGTTTAGCATTGCGTGGTGGTTAGTTGCACAGCTCACAAACTAAACTTACCAGCACAACCCAGCAAGGTCATGCACCTATTGACAGTTAGCGCATTTGAAAAAATGAGTGCTGATGTTTGATGCACAAGATCATAAGGTGCAAAACACAGGACAGAGCACTCTGCTTTAGAAAAACAATACAAACCAAAAGAATTCTTACCATCAATGAATAAATGGTCTTGAATTATTGTCAGTAAGGGAGACAGTCTCTTCTCTTGAAGGTGACGTTTGAGGTGTGTGTAAGAGTCCCGGGACATTCGAAGGACGAATCGACTTGTTCTGAAATTGTATGGCAAACAAACATTAATTATATAATTCGTCAATCCAGTCTGCCCATGTTGAGCCCATAATTTCATGGAAAATGACTCATAGAATCAGTTTCATTGCACCAGAGCAGCCCATATGTGCTCAGTTGTTTTCAATGCTGAGAATGCAGATGATAGAGCATAATTGCATAGCTTCTGCTGCGGCCAAAAGAATTCCGCTTTTTCATCAGGTACCCATTCACAGATGAATAGAATGGTAGAAGCACCTACAACTAAGTGCAACATGATTTGAACCTGGTGCATTGGGATTGTAAATGAAGTTCACAATCCCTAGGCCCCATGCTCCCCAGGGTCTCGTTCCAGAAAAGAAAGAATATGATCATGCACTAATCAGGAGCTGAAGAGGCAATCAACAAGATGCCCACAGTCAGCGACTTGTAGCTGACTGCTTGCATCAAAGTCTGCAAATATGAGCTCCCAAGACCCTATTTGGCTGGAAACTGGTTACATATGTGCAGTCTGGCTGAGAGAAAAGGGATCAAAGAAGGAAGGCAAACACAGGCCCAATAATGTGCTTGCTGAAACCAGAAGTATTGGGCCAAAAGGTGCAGATATCATAGCCTTGCTATAAACTTCGACAACATAATAAAATGTCTGTATCAGGACAAATGCAGAAAAACAACTGCAACAAAAGATCAGAAATAGAATAATCCAAACTGTAGACACAGTCAACATTCACCTAAAACAATGGATCATCATCTGTTACTTTGCCCAGTATTTCAAGAGATGAGGAAGTTCCCCTTCATACAGAACCCAACCAATGAAAACAACCTGTACGACAGACCAGAACAACAGGTTTAAATACAAAAAGAGCTGATGATCAGTGATGATGGAGACTCCCACATGGGGTACTGCCTACAAAGGTACAAGGAATTCTGGAGACAAGAGATTAGAATCATTCAATCTTCCTGAGAGAGAGGCAGCTTAGTGGCTGACGAATGGATAGTCAGAAGAATGAAAGGCTTGACCGAATGGGCCACATGGACAGAAAAAAAGCAGTTATTACAGATGAATGATTAGTCCAGAATCAGATATATGGAGATAGCCAAAGTGGAGGAGGTAAAATAGAAATCTGATTTAGAAAGAGATCGAAAAACAGAGTCATGAAATAAATCTGAGAAGTTTTCACAGAAGCCAGTTTTCGCAGAAGTCATAGAACAAAGAGACTAAGATAGACACAGTCTATATGTACGGGGAGTGAGGTTGACATCTGACAGCGTATGAAGAAGAAGAAGACGTAAGGGGAGTATAGAAGAGGCAGTCCTTCAAATTGAGTTTTGAAACATATCTGAAAAACAGTCCCAGAACAGATCTGAAAGCAGTCCAAGAGCAGATCTGTGACCTGAGACAAAATATTGAACAACTAATATTCGAGGAGATATTGATTGATCCGAGAACTTAAAGCTGACTATAGATAGTTTGTGATAGTATCAAGAAAGACAAAAGTAGAAGAGTTTAGCAGACGGACGGATACAAATCTGAGTTAAATTAGTACAGATACCAATATTTACATGACTTGCACAAAACTCCAGAATTGTAATCCTTTAAAAGATAGTATGAAATATGCTCGTTCTTTTGTTCCAGTAATGGTTAGTCCCTTTGCGATTAAAGTTCCGAAAAGGTATTTCATATCCTCTAAGACAGAAATTATTGAAATCTTATTTTTTTAATTGCAGCAGTGCATCATTAGTAAACAATGGTTTGTCGTGAAGCTTGGTGATCTTCTATTATTCAAGAATATAAACATCGATGTACTGTAGTCCAACAGTGTAGTACTGAGAAAGCATTGCTGCATATTAACATTATCGGTCCCTGTGACGCAGATAGAAAGTAAGTGTAGTAATAAAGATTTTTATTGTTAGTGTAATAGCGAAAGTGAGAGACTGTCACACAAGGAAATAGAATTCATGGTCAAAGACCACTTGGAATAGAACAGTACAAGTGGAAGCCAAGAGAACTGGTTGGAACTATAGATCTTGCACCATCACTCCGTCTACATCACTGGGATGTAGAGTCTCCTGCCTTATGCACTTGTTGTGATGAATCCAGCAGCATTTGTACACTCGCTCTACGACCCAATGCCATGTAACGGTATCTGCACATGTATCTTAGTTGCTGTTTAGAACCATACAAAGTGTTCCATTTATCTGGTCTCAGAGGAAGAAGCATTTTCCTAACATCATTGAGTGTATATACAGCTGGCACTGGAGTTTGTTGGATTCTGTTCAGGTGATAGTTAACTGATTCAGTCCCACGAGCCGATGTGTCGGCTTCCGGTGTTTTCTAGAAAACCCAAAAGCCGACATGTCGGCTATGTTGACTGTGCTCACTAAATCACATATTTTCCCATTCCTAGTTTTTGTAAATCTTTTATTTCGGTTCTTAACGGAAGTCCAGATTTTGTACTTTTCATTTCCGGAAGCGATAGTACACACAACGTGGGTTCCGCATTGAAGACGTCTTGTTTTTCGAATCTGGATTTTGGAGAAAAAATTTTGTTGCAGCCATGAATCAATCACAAACCTCTTCAACCAAATCAAAGCGAGTTTGTGCTGTTAAAGCTAGTGAATGGTTAGATTCTATGATTGCTAGAGGTAGTGATGACGAAGATATCGATCTATCTGATAGCGACACTTCTGTTTCTTCGTCTAGCAATAGGTCTAGGTCGAGCAGTGAAAGTGATTCTGAATGTGTTGACGAGGGGGTGGTGCCCTTTTTTGTCTCAAGCAATGGTAATGGTAGTAAAAGAGCTAGACATGATGCTACCAACTGGAGAGAAGTTCAGAATGGGGCAACAAGTAGCCAGTTTGTCTTGACTCCTCCATCAAGAGACAAAACTCCAGGTGTCCTTCATGCTACCAACTGGAGAGAAGTTCAGAATGGGGCAACAAGTAGCCAGTTTGTCTTGACTCCTCCATCAAGAGACAAAACTCCAGGTGTCCTTCATGCTACCAACTGGAGAGAAGTTCAGAATGGGGCAACAAGTAGCCAGTTTGTCTTGACTCCTCCATCAAGAGACAAAACTCCAGGTGTCCTTCATGCTACCAACTGGAGAGAAGTTCAGAATGGGGCAACAAGTAGCCAGTTTGTCTTGACTCCTCCATCAAGAGACAAAACTCCAGGTGTCCTTCATGCTACCAACTGGAGAGAAGTTCAGAATGGGGCAACAAGTAGCCAGTTTGTCTTGACTCCTCCATCAAGAGACAAAACTCCAGGTGTCCTTCATGCTACCAACTGGAGAGAAGTTCAGAATGGGGCAACAAGTAGCCAGTTTGTCTTGACTCCTCCATCAAGAGACAAAACTCCAGGTGTCCTTCATGCTACCAACTGGAGAGAAGTTCAGAATGGGGCAACAAGTAGCCAGTTTGTCTTGACTCCTCCATCAAGAGACAAAACTCCAGGTATCCTTCATGCTACCAACTGGAGAGAAGTTCAGAATGGGGCAACAAGTAGCCAGTTTGTCTTGACTCCTCCATCAAGAGACAAAACTCCAGGTGTCCTTCATGCTACCAACTGGAGAGAAGTTCAGAATGGGGCAACAAGTAGCCAGTTTGTCTTGACTCCTCCATCAAGAGACAAAACTCCAGGTGTCCTTCATGCTACCAACTGGAGAGAAGTTCAGAATGGGGCAACAAGTAGCCAGTTTGTCTTGACTCCTCCATCAAGAGACAAAACTCCAGGTGTCCTTCATGCTACCAACTGGAGAGAAGTTCAGAATGGGGCAACAAGTAGCCAGTTTGTCTTGACTCCTCCATCAAGAGACAAAACTCCAGGTGTCCTTCATGCTACCAACTGGAGAGAAGTTCAGAATGGGGCAACAAGTAGCCAGTTTGTCTTGACTCCTCCATCAAGAGACAAAACTCCAGGTGTCCTTCATGCTACCAACTGGAGAGAAGTTCAGAATGGGGCAACAAGTAGCCAGTTTGTCTTGACTCCTCCATCAAGAGACAAAACTCCAGGTGTCCTTCATGCTACCAACTGGAGAGAAGTTCAGAATGGGGCAACAAGTAGCCAGTTTGTCTTGACTCCTCCATCAAGAGACAAAACTCCAGGTATCCTTCATGCTACCAACTGGAGAGAAGTTCAGAATGGGGCAACAAGTAGCCAGTTTGTCTTGACTCCTCCATCAAGAGACAAAACTCCAGGTATCCTTCATGCTACCAACTGGAGAGAAGTTCAGAATGGGGCAACAAGTAGCCAGTTTGTCTTGACTCCTCCATCAAGAGACAAAACTCCAGGTGTCCTTCATGCTACCAACTGGAGAGAAGTTCAGAATGGGGCAACAAGTAGCCAGTTTGTCTTGACTCCTCCATCAAGAGACAAAACTCCAGGTGTCCTTCATGCTACCAACTGGAGAGAAGTTCAGAATGGGGCAACAAGTAGCCAGTTTGTCTTGACTCCTCCATCAAGAGACAAAACTCCAGGTGTCCTTCATGCTACCAACTGGAGAGAAGTTCAGAATGGGGCAACAAGTAGCCAGTTTGTCTTGACTCCTCCATCAAGAGACAAAACTCCAGGTGTCCTTCATGCTACCAACTGGAGAGAAGTTCAGAATGGGGCAACAAGTAGCCAGTTTGTCTTGACTCCTCCATCAAGAGACAAAACTCCAGGTGTCCTTCATGCTACCAACTGGAGAGAAGTTCAGAATGGGGCAACAAGTAGCCAGTTTGTCTTGACTCCTCCATCAAGAGACAAAACTCCAGGTGTCCTTCATGCTACCAACTGGAGAGAAGTTCAGAATGGGGCAACAAGTAGCCAGTTTGTCTTGACTCCTCCATCAAGAGACAAAACTCCAGGTGTCCTTCATGCTACCAACTGGAGAGAAGTTCAGAATGGGGCAACAAGTAGCCAGTTTGTCTTGACTCCTCCATCAAGAGACAAAACTCCAGGTGTCCTTCATGCTACCAACTGGAGAGAAGTTCAGAATGGGGCAACAAGTAGCCAGTTTGTCTTGACTCCTCCATCAAGAGACAAAACTCCAGGTGTCCTTCATGCTACCAACTGGAGAGAAGTTCAGAATGGGGCAACAAGTAGCCAGTTTGTCTTGACTCCTCCATCAAGAGACAAAACTCCAGGTGTCCTTCATGCTACCAACTGGAGAGAAGTTCAGAATGGGGCAACAAGTAGCCAGTTTGTCTTGACTCCTCCATCAAGAGACAAAACTCCAGGTGTCCTTCATGCTACAAAGTGGAGAGAAGTTCAGAATGGGGCAACAAGTAGCCAGTTTGTCTTGACTCCTCCATCAAGAGACAAAACTCCAGGTGTCCTTCATGCTACCAACTGGAGAGAAGTTCAGAATGGGCAACAAGTAGCCAGTTTGTCTTGACTCCTCCATCAAGAGACAAAACTCCAGGTGTCCTTCATGCTACCAACTGGAGAGAAGTTCAGAATGGGGCAACAAGTAGCCAGTTTGTCTTGACTCCTCCATCAAGAGACAAAACTCCAGGTATCCTTCATGCTACCAACTGGAGAGAAGTTCAGAATGGGGCAACAAGTAGCCAGTTTGTCTTGACTCCTCCATCAAGAGACAAAACTCCAGGTATCCTTCATGCTACCAACTGGAGAGAAGGTTCAGAATGGGGCAACAAGTAGCCAGTTTGTCTTGACTCCTCCATCAAGAGACAAAACTCCAGGTGTCCTTCATGCTACCAACTGGAGAGAAGTTCAGAATGGGGCAACAAGTAGCCAGTTTGTCTTGACTCCTCCATCAAGAGACAAAACTCCAGGTGTCCTTCATGCTACCAACTGGAGAGAAGTTCAGAATGGGGCAACAAGTAGCCAGTTTGTCTTGACTCCTCCATCAAGAGACAAAACTCCAGGTGTCCTTCATGCTACCAACTGGAGAGAAGTTCAGAATGGGGCAACAAGTAGCCAGTTTGTCTTGACTCCTCCATCAAGAGACAAAACTCCAGGTGTCCTTCATGCTACCAACTGGAGAGAAGTTCAGAATGGGGCAACAAGTAGCCAGTTTGTCTTGACTCCTCCATCAAGAGACAAAACTCCAGGTATCCTTCATGCTACCAACTGGAGAGAAGTTCAGAATGGGGCAACAAGTAGCCAGTTTGTCTTGACTCCTCCATCAAGAGACAAAACTCCAGGTATCCTTCATGCTACCAACTGGAGAGAAGTTCAGAATGGGGCAACAAGTAGCCAGTTTGTCTTGACTCCTCCATCAAGAGACAAAACTCCAGGTGTCCTTCATGCTACCAACTGGAGAGAAGTTCAGAATGGGGCAACAAGTAGCCAGTTTGTCTTGACTCCTCCATCAAGAGACAAAACTCCAGGTGTCCTTCATGCTACCAACTGGAGAGAAGTTCAGAATGGGGCAACAAGTAGCCAGTTTGTCTTGACTCCTCCATCAAGAGACAAAACTCCAGGTGTCCTTCATGCTACCAACTGGAGAGAAGTTCAGAATGGGGCAACAAGTAGCCAGTTTGTCTTGACTCCTCCATCAAGAGACAAAACTCCAGGTATCCTTCATGCTACCAACTGGAGAGAAGTTCAGAATGGGGCAACAAGTAGCCAGTTTGTCTTGACTCCTCCATCAGAGACAAAACTCCAGGTATCCTTCATGCTACCAACTGGAGAGAAGTTCAGAATGGGGCAACAAGTAGCCAGTTTGTCTTGACTCCTCCATCAAGAGACAAAACTCCAGGTATCCTTCATGCTACCAACTGGAGAGAAGTTCAGAATGGGGCAACAAGTAGCCAGTTTGTCTTGACTCCTCCATCAAGAGACAAAACTCCAGGTATCCTTCATGCTACCAACTGGAGAGAAGTTCAGAATGGGGCAACAAGTAGCCAGTTTGTCTTGACTCCTCCATCAAGAGACAAAACTCCAGGTATCCTTCATGCTACCAACTGGAGAGAAGTTCAGAATGGGGCAACAAGTAGCCAGTTTGTCTTGACTCCTCCATCAAGAGACAAAACTCCAGGTGTCCTTCATGCTACCAACTGGAGAGAAGTTCAGAATGGGGTAACAAGTAGCCAGTTTGTCTTGACTCCTCCATCAAGAGACAAAACTCCAGGTGTCCTTCATGCTACCAACTGGAGAGAAGTTCAGAATGGGGCAACAAGTAGCCAGTTTGTCTTGACTCCTCCATCAAGAGACAAAACTCCAGGTGTCCTTCATGCTACCAACTGGAGAGAAGTTCAGAATGGGGCAACAAGTAGCCAGTTTGTCTTGACTCCTCCATCAAGAGACAAAACTCCAGGTGTCCTTCATGCTACCAACTGGAGAGAAGTTCAGAATGGGGCAACAAGTAGCCAGTTTGTCTTGACTCCTCCATCAAGAGACAAAACTCCAGGTGTCCTTCATGCTACCAACTGGAGAGAAGTTCAGAATGGGGCAACAAGTAGCCAGTTTGTCTTGACTCCTCCATCAAGAGACAAAACTCCAGGTGTCCTTCATGCTACCAACTGGAGAGAAGTTCAGAATGGGGCAACAAGTAGCCAGTTTGTCTTGACTCCTCCATCAAGAGACAAAACTCCAGGTGTCCTTCATGCTACTAACTGGAGAGAAGTTCAGAATGGGGCAACAAGTAGCCAGTTTTGTCTTGACTCCTCCATCAAGAGACAAAACTCCAGGTGTCCTTCATGCTACCAACTGGAGAGAAGTTCAGAATGGGGCAACAAGTAGCCAGTTTGTCTTGACTCCTCCATCAAGAGACAAAACTCCAGGTGTCCTTCATGCTACCAACTGGAGAGAAGTTCAGAATGGGGCAACAAGTAGCCAGTTTGTCTTGACTCCTCCATCAAGAGACAAAACTCCAGGTGTCCTTCATGCTACCAACTGGAGAGAAGTTCAGAATGGGGTAACAAGTAGCCAGTTTGTCTTGACTCCTCCATCAAGAGACAAAACTCCAGGTGTCCTTCATGCTACCAACTGGAGAGAAGTTCAGAATGGGGCAACAAGTAGCCAGTTTGTCTTGACTCCTCCATCAAGAGACAAAACTCCAGGTGTCCTTCATGCTACCAACTGGAGAGAAGTTCAGAATGGGGTAACAAGTAGCCAGTTTGTCTTGACTCCTCCATCAAGAGACAAAACTCCAGGTGTCCTTCATGCTACCAACTGGAGAGAAGTTCAGAATGGGCAACAAGTAGCCAGTTTGTCTTGACTCCTCCATCAAGAGACAAAACTCCAGGTGTCCTTCATGCTACCAACTGGAGAGAAGTTCAGAATGGGGTAACAAGTAGCCAGTTTGTCTTGACTCCTCCATCAAGAGACAAAACTCCAGGTGTCCTTCATGCTACCAACTGGAGAGAAGTTCAGAATGGGGCAACAAGTAGCCAGTTTGTCTTGACTCCTCCATCAAGAGACAAAACTCCAGGTGTCCTTCATGCTACCAACTGGAGAGAAGTTCAGAATGGGGCAACAAGTAGCCAGTTTGTCTTGACTCCTCCATCAAGAGACAAAACTCCAGGTGGTCCCTTCATGCTACCAACTGGAGAGAAGTTCAGAATGGGGCAACAAGTAGCCAGTTTGTCTTGACTCCTCCATCAAGAGACAAAACTCCAGGTGTCCTTCATGCTACCAACTGGAGAGAAGTTCAGAATGGGGCAACAAGTAGCCAGTTTGTCTTGACTCCTCCATCAAGAGACAAAACTCCAGGTGTCCTCATGCTACCAACTGGAGAGAGTTCAGAATGGGGCAACAAGTAGCCAGTTTGTCTTGACTCCTCCATCAAGAGACAAAACTCCAGGTGTCCTTCATGCTACCAACTGGAGAGAAGTTCAGAATGGGGCAACAAGTAGCCAGTTTGTCTTGACTCCTCCATCAAGAGACAAAACTCCAGGTGTCCTTCATGCTACCAACTGGAGAGGAAGTTCAGAATGGGGCAACAAGTAGCCAGTTTGTCTTGACTCCTCCATCAAGAGACAAAACTCCAGGTGTCCTTCATGCTACCAACTGGAGAGAAGTCAGAATGGGGCAACAAGTAGCCAGTTTGTCTTGACTCCTCCATCAAGAGACAAAACTCCAGGTGTCCTTCATGCTACCAACTGGAGAGAAGTTCAGAATGGAGCAACAAGTAGCCAGTTTGTCTTGACTCCTCCATCAAGAGACAAAACTCCAGGTGTCCTTCATGCTACCAACTGGAGAGAAGTTCAGAATGGGGCAACAAGTAGCCAGTTTGTCTTGACTCCTCCATCAAGAGACAAAACTCCAGGTGTCCTTCATGCTACCAACTGGAGAGAAGTTCAGAATGGGGCAACAAGTAGCCAGTTTGTCTTGACTCCTCCATCAAGAGACAAAACTCCAGGTGTCCTTCATGCTACCAACTGGAGAGAAGTTCAGAATGGGGCAACAAGTAGCCAGTTTGTCTTGACTCCTCCATCAAGAGACAAAACTCCAGGTGTCCTTCATGCTACCAACTGGAGAGAAGTTCAGAATGGGGCAACAAGTAGCCAGTTTGTCTTGACTCCTCCATCAAGAGACAAAACTCCAGGTGTCCTTCATGCTACCAACTGGAGAGAAGTTCAGAATGGGGCAACAAGTAGCCAGTTTGTCTTGACTCCTCCATCAAGAGACAAAACTCCAGGTGTCCTTCATGCTACCAACTGGAGAGAAGTTCAGAATGGGGTAGCAAGTAGCCAGTTTGTCTTGACTCCTCCATCAAGAGACAAAACTCCAGGTGTCCTTCATGCTACCAACTGGAGAGAAGTTCAGAATGGGGCAACAAGTAGCCAGTTTGTCTTGACTCCTCCATCAAGAGACAAAACTCCAGGTGTCCTTCATGCTACCAACTGGAGAGAAGTTCAGAATGGGGCAACAAGTAGCCAGTTTGTCTTGACTCCTCCATCAAGAGACAAAACTCCAGGTGTCCTTCATGCTACCAACTGGAGAGAAGTTCAGAATGGGGCAACAAGTAGCCAGTTTGTCTTGACTCCTCCATCAAGAGACAAAACTCCAGGTGTCCTTCATGCTACCAACTGGAGAGAAGTTCAGAATGGGGCAACAAGTAGCCAGTTTGTCTTGACTCCTCCATCAAGAGACAAAACTCCAGGTGTCCTTCATGCTACCAACTGGAGAGAAGTTCAGAATGGGGCAACAAGTAGCCAGTTTGTCTTGACTCCTCCATCAAGAGACAAAACTCCAGGTGTCCTTCATGCTACCAACTGGAGAGAAGTTCAGAATGGGGCAACAAGTAGCCAGTTTGTCTTGACTCCTCCATCAAGAGACAAAACTCCAGGTGTCCTTCATGCTACCAACTGGAGAGAAGTTCAGAATGGGGCAACAAGTAGCCAGTTTGTCTTGACTCCTCCATCAAGAGACAAAACTCCAGGTGTCCTTCATGCTACCAACTGGAGAGAAGTTCAGAATGGGGCAACAAGTAGCCAGTTTGTCTTGACTCCTCCATCAAGAGACAAAACTCCAGGTGTCCTTCATGCTACCAACTGGAGAGAAGTTCAGAATGGGGCAACAAGTAGCCAGTTTGTCTTGACTCCTCCATCAAGAGACAAAACTCCAGGTGTCCTTCATGCTACCAACTGGAGAGAAGTTCAGAATGGGGCAACAAGTAGCCAGTTTGTCTTGACTCCTCCATCAAGAGACAAAACTCCAGGTGTCCTTCATGCTACCAACTGGAGAGAAGTTCAGAATGGGGCAACAAGTAGCCAGTTTGTCTTGACTCCTCCATCAAGAGACAAAACTCCAGGTGTCCTTCATGCTACCAACTGGAGAGAAGTTCAGAATGGGGCAACAAGTAGCCAGTTTGTCTTGACTCCTCCATCAAGAGACAAAACTCCAGGTATCCTTCATGCTACCAACTGGAGAGAAGTTCAGAATGGGGCAACAAGTAGCCAGTTTGTCTTGACTCCTCCATCAAGAGACAAAACTCCAGGTATCCTTCATGCTACCAACTGGAGAGAAGTTCAGAATGGGGCAACAAGTAGCCAGTTTGTCTTGACTCCTCCATCAAGAGACAAAACTCCAGGTATCCTTCATGCTACCAACTGGAGAGAAGTTCAGAATGGGGCAACAAGTAGCCAGTTTGTCTTGACTCCTCCATCAAGAGACAAAACTCCAGGTATCCTTCATGCTACCAACTGGAGAGAAGTTCAGAATGGGGCAACAAGTAGCCAGTTTGTCTTGACTCCTCCATCAAGAGACAAAACTCCAGGTGTCCTTCATGCTACCAACTGGAGAGAAGTTCAGAATGGGGCAACAAGTAGCCAGTTTGTCTTGACTCCTCCATCAAGAGACAAAACTCCAGGTGTCCTTCATGCTACCAACTGGAGAGAAGTTCAGAATGGGGCAACAAGTAGCCAGTTTGTCTTGACTCCTCCATCAAGAGACAAAACTCCAGGTGTCCTTCATGCTACCAACTGGAGAGAAGTTCAGAATGGGGCAACAAGTAGCCAGTTTGTCTTGACTCCTCCATCAAGAGACAAAACTCCAGGTGTCCTTCATGCTACCAACTGGAGAGAAGTTCAGAATGGGGCAACAAGTAGCCAGTTTGTCTTGACTCCTCCATCAAGAGACAAAACTCCAGGTGTCCTTCATGCTACCAACTGGAGAGAAGTTCAGAATGGGGCAACAAGTAGCCAGTTTGTCTTGACTCCTCCATCAAGAGACAAAACTCCAGGTGTCCTTCATGCTACCAACTGGAGAGAAGTTCAGAATGGGGCAACAAGTAGCCAGTTTGTCTTGACTCCTCCATCAAGAGACAAAACTCCAGGTGTCCTTCATGCTACCAACTGGAGAGAAGTTCAGAATGGGGCAACAAGTAGCCAGTTTGTCTTGACTCCTCCATCAAGAGACAAAACTCCAGGTGTCCTTCATGCTACCAACTGGAGAGAAGTTCAGAATGGGGCAACAAGTAGCCAGTTTGTCTTGACTCCTCCATCAAGAGACAAAACTCCAGGTGTCCTTCATGCTACCAACTGGAGAGAAGTTCAGAATGGGGCAACAAGTAGCCAGTTTGTCTTGACTCCTCCATCAAGAGACAAAACTCCAGGTGTCCTTCATGCTACCAACTGGAGAGAAGTTCAGAATGGGGCAACAAGTAGCCAGTTTGTCTTGACTCCTCCATCAAGAGACAAAACTCCAGGTGTCCTTCATGCTACCAACTGGAGAGAAGTTCAGAATGGGGCAACAAGTAGCCAGTTTGTCTTGACTCCTCCATCAAGAGACAAAACTCCAGGTGTCCTTCATGCTACCAACTGGAGAGAAGTTCAGAATGGGGCAACAAGTAGCCAGTTTGTCTTGACTCCTCCATCAAGAGACAAAACTCCAGGTGTCCTTCATGCTACCAACTGGAGAGAAGTTCAGAATGGGGCAACAAGTAGCCAGTTTGTCTTGACTCCTCCATCAAGAGACAAAACTCCAGGTGTCCTTCATGCTACCAACTGGAGAGAAGTTCAGAATGGGGCAACAAGTAGCCAGTTTGTCTTGACTCCTCCATCAAGAGACAAAACTCCAGGTGTCCTTCATGCTACCAACTGGAGAGAAGTTCAGAATGGGGCAACAAGTAGCCAGTTTGTCTTGACTCCTCCATCAAGAGACAAAACTCCAGGTGTCCTTCATGCTACCAACTGGAGAGAAGTTCAGAATGGGGCAACAAGTAGCCAGTTTGTCTTGACTCCTCCATCAAGAGACAAAACTCCAGGTGTCCTTCATGCTACCAACTGGAGAGAAGTTCAGAATGGGGCAACAAGTAGCCAGTTTGTCTTGACTCCTCCATCAAGAGACAAAACTCCAGGTGTCCTTCATGCTTCTCTTGATGAAAACTCAACCCCTTTGGACTGTTTTCAGAGCTTGTTTACAGATAATATTATGGATTATTTGGTTGACGCTATAAACAGTTATGCCCAAGCAAAGATTGTCATGAATACACCAGCAAGAAAGCAATCATTTGTGACAACATGGACACCCTTGTCAAAATATGAGCTTCATAAATTTCTTGCTGTGTTGATATGCATGGGAATTGATCGCCGTCCCAGTATACGTGACTACTGGTCCCAGAGTGAACTAATGTATCAACAATTTTATCATACAATGTTCTCAAGAAATAGATTTCAGAAAATATTTCACACGATGCTGCACTGTTCTGATTCTACTAGTGAAAACAAAGATAAAATAGAGCCTTTCATGAACCTACTGATTAAAAGTTTTAATAAGGCATTTTATCCTTATGAAAATTTATCGATCGATGAAATGGTTGTTAGTTTCACTGGCCGCTGGAAGTACAAACAGTACAACCCATCCGAGCCCAAAAAGTACCATATAAAGACATTTGGTTTGGTGGACTCTTCAACAGGATATGTTTTAAATATTCTAACATATTTTGGTGCAAATATATCATATGATCCAGCTGCGGATATGGATGGCGGGATGGCTGTGAAGGTTTTCGATACATTGCTAAAATATGTAGGGACTGGCCATCATATTTTTGCCGACCGCTATTATACAACCAATGTTCTTGTTCAACACCTGTTGCAAAGAGAACTGTATTATACAGGCACTCTGAACATGAATCAAAAGGATTTTCCACCACAATTAAAAAACCTTCCAATAAAACACATGGAAATCAAGAATTTCCTTGACCCGGGTGACAATGTTTTGGTAACTGCTTTTAAGGACAAAAAAGCTAAGAAGCATTGCGTCTTAGTGTCCACTAAAGCAACAATTGCTACATTCACTCACCCTGTCAAGAAGAAGACCAAACCTCTGGTCGTTAACAATTACAACCATTCGATGAGTGGTTGTGATCGGGTTGATCAGATGGTTACTTACTATTCCATTGTTGGAAGAAAGTCATACAAGTGGTGGAAAAAACTGTTTCATTGGCTATTGGAAATATGCCAGCACAACTCATTCATATTGTTCATGCTGACCAGGCCAATGGGAACAAAGAAAATGTATTTTAAAGAATTTAAAGTAATTTTAAAGGACCAGTTAATAACAAGAGCGGCAGAAATCATGCCATCCGAGGAATTGGACAAAGGGCCAGGCACAAGTGGAAGGCCAAGAATCTCCAATCCTGTTGAGCGATTGCAAGGCTCAAAGCCCCTGATAAGATGGGTTGGAACAGATAGGAATTGTGTGTTCTGCAGTACAACAACTAAGAGAAAGCGCACAACTTTCATCTGCTCTGGCTGCTCGGACAAACCATTCCTTTGTGCAAAAACCTGTTTCGAGTTATATCATACCAAATCGCAAGATGCTCCACATGGATACTAACTAGTATATACTAACTAGTATATACATATGTATATATATTATGTTTTAGATGCAGTTCGCACATTTTTTCGAACTCTGGTCTACTTACATTGTATGAGTGGATGTTGATTGTGGTTTTTGTTTATAATCACATTTTTGGAATATAAATATACCTTTTTTCCAATTCATATGCCTTTAGTAAAATATCGATATTTTGAAAACTAATACACCTAATTAGGTGAAACTTTTAGAGCATCTTCCCATTTGGATTACCTTCATTTAAAAGTCATTGCTATATTCATGAATTGGAGTACAGCTGAATAATTGATTAGTGAGTACCAATTATTTTTTCTGAATATTTTGTTTTTAACAAAATCTTGTACAACTATAATCTTTCTAACATAAAAATTCATCCCCACATGTTGAATGTCTGTATTCTATTACATTCGGCATTCAATTGTGAACAATTTGATATATAATATGTGGTATTTCAGTGATCTTTTAGTGAAGATGAAACAGCCACAGCTAAGTGATGCTGTGCAGGAGATTTATATTTTAAAAAAATTGTGTCCAGAGGTCGAAAATATTCGGGAGCGAATGAGTTAAGTTAATCTCAGCTGCAAAATGGTAATCTGATCCTTGCTTGTGAGTTGATTGATACTGTCCTTTGGATTGGAGCTTGCCCTATGTCTGTAGATCTCCCTCTGTATGTTTTCCATGGTCTATCTGTTCAGTAAAAGTTTCCATGTCTGCTGTTCTTATGAGTTGTTTGCCTGTTTGTAGAATTGCTGATGTATGTGACTGTTCTTGTCTTGATCCCTTCTTTGTTAATCTGTCTGTCATGTTAATGCCAGGTGTGTTTGAGTGTCCAGGGATCTACTGTATAACTTTTTGACAACATGGGAGGTGATAATTTGGTCAGCATCTAGGACTATTTGAATAAGATTAGGTCTACAATGTCAAGCATCTTCTACAGCTTAAAGTTGTTCCTCTTCTATACTAGGGTACAGAAGTTTACCAGAAATAGCGCCAGACTATTCTATCCACTGTCTTGATCTTGACTTGTCTCTAATCTAGTCCTCAGTCTCTTTTAGACTATTCTATCCACTGTCTTAATCTTGACTTGTCTCTAATCTAGTCCTCAGTCTCTTATAGACTATTCTATCCACTGTCTTAATCTTGACTTGGCTCCAATCTAGTCCTCAGTCTCTTATAGACTATTCTATCCACTGTCTTAATCTTGACTTGGCTCCAATCTAGTCCTCAGTCTCTTATAGACTGTCATCTAATCATCCCAGCGGACTTTAGGTCATCTGGATCATTCTCTTTGCTTCCTGTAACTGCTGAGGTAGCCGATCTCCTTTCATTCTGCAGACATGGCCGCTTGAGTTAGCATGTGGTGGGTTTCGATTGCGGACATTGTCTATTCTTGTTACGTGGATAGAACTAAAGAAGGGAACCTAAAATGTAAAATGGTGAAAGGTGATTTTTGCTGCTACATGTTACTGCGAAATATGAGGATAAAGAACACAAGGGATTTTGAGTACTAACTTGAAATTCTCCAGCAACTGATTGCCTGGCATATGCTCCTTCTTGCGAACACTGGAGAGTTTGGCCAGGTCCTCATGCCGATGTTCTTCTTGGTCCTGCCAGAACTTGGAGTAAAATTCCGCAGCTTCAATGTCAAAGAGAGAAATTACACAGCATCAGTGGTGAAAATTTATTTGAAAAAAAAAATAAAAAAATAGACAAATGTTATAAGACTGAACATCCAAATAAAACTAATCAATAAAACTAAATTACAAAATAAGATGAAAAGGACACACAAAAAGTGTAAAAACAAACAAAAATATTAAAATTAATTGACAACTGAAATGGATCTTAACGAACAAACAAAAAAAGATCAAAGAACAAACATTACCAGTAAAGGATTTGTCATTAAAACAAATCAATGCACAAAGTTTAATGAGCAGCAGAAAAATGGATTTGAAAGGATATTTTTCTTTTATAATATAGAATCAAACATGCAACACGAGAAATTTTTCATTAAAATGCAAAAATTAAACAATTACACCACAAAAAAGATAATAACCTAAAAGAAATAATAAGATATCTTTCAAATCAACTTGAGGAGGGGACGGCGTGGCCTAGTGGTTAAGTGGCACGGCTCACAACCAGAAGGTGCTGGGTTCGATCCCCATCACAGCACCGGCCGTTACCCCGGGGAAGCAAACCCTTAGAAAATGCAGGAGGAAGCAGACCCTTACATAAAATGCATGCTGAAGTCGGATGCACTGGGCCGACAGGCGCAAAATAAAAACCACAGTGTAACGCACACACGCCTTGGGGAATAGATAAATAAGGCGAACGCAAAAAAAAAAAAAAAAAAATCAACTTGAGGTGACTATTTTTTATTAAATTAAAAATAATTTTAAATCATATTTAGGTACCCAAACAAAAAAAAATAGAGAGAAACAGTGAAATACTGCTGTAATTGCATAATGACAAAACATTATCTGCATGACAGTTAGAATATTATTTTAAGACAGCAATTTAAAAAAGGAGGAAAAGTTACAAAAAATAAAACAGACAATTGAGAAGGTAAAAAGATGCTTAAAAATGTAAAGAGTGAGAACGAAAAAAAAACAATGGCTACACAGTTAAAACCTCTACACCTCACGGTAGAAGAGGAGCGACTAAGTAAGTAAGTACACAGATAAAATTCAACCTCATGGCACGCCTGGCACACCTCAGTCCCTCTCCGCAAATGGCAAATTTGCAGTGAAGAGTGTAGATACTGATGGTTTCCGCATCTTGCTGGTTGTACAAATTCCTGCTCAGCATTCTAAGACGCCCGTCTCTGCTGGACCCATGTATGATTTCAAAACTATGCAATATATGGATTGCTAGTTCATTGATTGCAGAGTTCTCATCCAAGAGGGAGCCATTAATCAACTTCAAAATATCACAATTGTCAACGTGGCCATACATTTCCACAAACCTCAGCACGACCAGGCCAGTTGATCCACACAAGATCCCAAAGATTCAAGGTCTCTATGTCTGTTACATACTTATACCATAGCCTGCCTTTCTATGTACCTTCCGAAGCAAACCCTGAGAGTCACAGATGATTACATCTCTCATTAAAGTGGTCTCATGGGAAATCTCAGAGCTGGTCACTGCCTCGATCTCCTTTCTTAAACTGGAGGTTCTGCTCAACAGAGAAACCCCAAACAACATGATGGTATCTGTTAGTGTTTTATATTTCTTTAGTTCCATACAAAGTGTTCCATTTATCTGACCTCCGAGGAAGAAGCATTTTCCTAACATTGAAGAGCAATGTGCACTCAAAGAGATGCTGATCAGTGATTTTGTATGGGTGTGTACACAGCTGGTACTCTGGGGTGTGTTGGCATTGGATTCTGTTCAGGTGATTCTTCTTCTTCTGGGGTAATTGGGCCATAACCAGTAAAGCAGTCATTGACCATCACGACTGGCTGTATCTATTATAAGGGCAGCAATAAACTCCCTCCCCATTCACTTTTCTTGAAGACATCATATGGTATGATGGTGTGTGTTGTGGTTGGATTATGCTCCTGGTGATTGTTCAGTGGAATATGCTGGGCGTGTAGCTGGAAAATTGTGCTCTGAACCCTCCTTGTGACAAGATTGATGCTTTACATTCCAGAACAAGAACTTACCATTCCACTCATGACCATTGTAGACCAACTCCAAATACATGTGTACAAACACAGGGTACAGTATGACTGACAGTTCCACCTGAAAATAAAGACACCAGCGATGTAGTCACATGAAATCACTATAGACTATAGTGGAACTTCCTTTGTTCAGCTGATTGCGGCATCATTTAAGTTTAATTTATCTTGATCCTTTATTAATGTTGTAAAAAAAGTCACTATGAGGTTGTATTAAAAAGAAAAGTCATTGTGCATGCAGAAGAACATGGAAACAGAGCAGCAAGGCAAAAATTCGACATTAGTTAAGCAAATGTTCATTGCCTGAGAAATTACAGAGAAAGCCCATATTTTTGTGCAAAGCTCACAATAACACAGAGAACAATATACAGTATTATATGATAATGCAGATATCGGTGATACAACACATGATTCAGATCAACTGGACTTTGAATGTGAAGTTGACTTTGATATTAATTCATAAAAAAGTCATTTTTAACATACCATCTAATAAATAATTTGTTCTTAGTAAATTTGTGGGTGGTTATTATGAGTTTTGCAATTTCAGATCTTAATGTGTTAGCGGTGCTGAAATTAGGGGGAGCATTTTACAATCGATGGCATCTTAGAATTAAGGAAATACTGTATGATTCTTCTGTGATCATTGCTCACTTAGATGGATTCTGGATTCTTTAACAAAGTCTGCTGTCTTTTTCAGACCATCAACACAGACATATAGTTCCTGATTGAGCGGAGTGGGCCACATCCTTCTCCTCGGATCTGTATGTTGGAGGTAGTCCTAATGTACATGAGCTGCTGTCATGTCTGCCAGACCACAGTAACATAGGCTGGTGGTACTTATCTTAACTTTGGTGTACAGGTATGAGTGCATGAGTCACAGCCAGCGAACTAGAGCTGCCAAGACCTTATTACACCCCCATGCAGTGATGATGGATAACAAATTGCAACAGAGCAGACTGGCTAAGGAAGAGGGATTCAAGAGGGAAGGCTAACCCAGTACTCAAAAATGCCTGATGAAATTGGATGTGCAAATATCGCAGTCAAGCTGTAAACTACGACACGGGGCATTCCGTTCTCTGGACATCCTGCTACTTGTAAAACCCTTTTAGGGCTTGGTAACGAGAGTTTGAGAACGAACAACGAAGGTGTACAGGTGGTGTCTCATTTTCTTGTGACCAGGTCGAAGTATGATAACCTGGTCTTTTCTGAACAGTTGCTAGTATCCGTCATTTGATAAGTGTTTCCTGTGGTACAGGGAAAATGACCGCTGAACATCTGCTGCAAAATTGCCCGACATACGAGGACCAGAGGAAGCACATGTGGCCATCACCAGTGCTAACACTAGACAAGCTCTATGGCAGTGTCGGTAGCCTCAGGATGACAGCTGCTTTCTTCGAACAAATCAAGTTGACGTCTGACAGCGTACGATGAAGAAGGCGATTTGATAAGTGTTTTTGGTGGTGTCTTGTGAGATTTGAGTGCTGCTATAGTTGACTGTGCATCAGATGGTGTCACAATCTTCTCATGTATATTGTTTTTGTTTTGCACGGCCATTTCTGCTATAGTCTTGAGAGTTTCTATTTCAGGAGAGTGTTAACTGGCTGAATCTGCCTTAGTCTTGTGTGTGACAGCACTGGGTTCTTGAGTGGCAGTTCGTTTGAGTTTGTCTGGAAGTTACTTAAGTCTGCCCTTTCCTTGGTTGTTCATTCTTTTATGTATTTGGTGGTTCAGATGTCTCTTCTATTTTTCTGCCTGCAACATTGACTGGAGGCCCCCCATTATTTCTAGTGGCATATTGTATATAAAGAACTTTAGTTGTGCTTGTCCAAAACTTTGTGCTGAAACCTTTACTCTTGGAAATGTTGTTTCTCTGATAGCTGGTTACAGTGGTTCTTAAATCTTTGGAACTAATGGAGGTGAACCTGAGACCTTTTGTCGGTTGTGCTCACCATAATATAAACACAGTGTCAATCCCCACCTCGTTGACCAGGCTGCTACAACACTGTATCCAGTTGCAGGGAGTAAGTGTGCAGTGAGGTACTGGCCAGTATGTTTCACCTGACCCTAACACAAGTCTTTGCTATCAAGAGTTCTTTTTCTTCGTTCTCAAACTCCCGCTACCAAGCCCTGACAAGGGCTTTGCAAGTAGCAGGATGTAGTCTGGAGAACGCAATGAGTTGTGTCGTAGTTTACAGCTTGACTGCGATATTTTTTCCTTTCGGCCCGACTTCAACTGGCATTTTTGGGTACAGGGTTAGCTTTTCCTCTTCGATTCCTACTCCTTAGCAAGTCTGTTATCCAGGATCATCACGTGGAGGTGGAGAAGGGTCTTAGTAGCTCTGGGTCACTGACTCTAGCAGTTATCTTTGGGTCATTGACCACTACAGCTCATGTACTGCTCAGCATCTTCAAAGACAGCAATAAAACCCAATACCATTAATCAAATTTCTCTAATGTTGATAGATATATTAAATTAACAATAAAAAAGATGAGTCACTTTTATTCCATTAGGCAACTTATGGAAATATAAAGACGTTGTCCACTCAAAAAATGCAAATCTTTAACTCCAATATAAAGTATGTCCTATTGTACGGCTCTGTAATGCTGAGAACAATGAAGAATGCAACGAAAAAGGTTCATGTTTAATCAATTGTGTCAAGGTATCAAATAGTGGGATTAAAATGGTATGATAGTCTCTAATGTCGAGCTGTGGGAAAGAGCCAGACAGATATCAGTAGTTCTTTACATAAAGAGAAGGCGCTGGTGTTGGGCACTGTGAAAAGCAGCTGATTGCAAGACAGGCTCTGCATGCACGACGTAAGTGATGATTATCAGTCAAGCCCCTTTAGGGTAGAAGATGTTCTGTGCAAAGAGATGCACATGAGAGGACAAAGCAAGTACAACCTGCGAGCTATTGGATACATTACTATCTACACCTTTCACTGATAGGGGATCTGAGCATCTACGAGCCTACCTGGAGTGCAATGACAATTCTTAACAAAACAGAACATATATTCCATACCTTATGAACATCCAGACAGGAGTCGATGAATGTTTTCAGATCTCTGTACAAGTCTTCATACAGGCTTGGGTCATCATCACTGTGAAGAATCATATAAGAGCATCGAGTTACTCAAGGCTGCATAAATATATATTTTGATTCTCTCATCTGGACCACGTATGCCTTAAAAGTCAATTCTCTATTCGAATTCACTTTGCTGTTATGATTAGTTTGTTATTCTCATTTCTTTTGCCTTTTTCAGTGATGAAAAGTTTGTGGTTGTAATGGAGGTTGTGATTTGTTTATATCTGTTCCAAAGCCAAACTGACCCATTCCTGTTTATGCGTTTATCAATGAAGACTTGACTTTGTTATTCCTTTTCTGCAATGAGGTGTAAAAGCCATCTCTTTTTCTTGTGACTTCTAGTTTTTATAGAATGTAGGAAAGCCAAGACTAGCGTCAGGGGAAGTATACTGATCAAGACCATACTTCACGTCCTCATCGTGGTTCCTGAAAACAGAAGCAGCCACCAGAGGCAAAAAACATACTCGACCTAGGTTTTACTACGGAGGAAAATATGATTGAAAACGTTACCGTTGGGGAACTGTTTTGCTCAAGTGACCATCAAATCATCCGTTGGAATCTTATTGCAGGGAAAGAAGTAAACATAAACACGCGAACATACGACTACTCTAAGGCAGATGTTAAGAGGATGAAAGAGGCAGCGAACCACATAATCTGGAAAGATATTGTCGTAGGAACAGATGTTGAACAGGAGTGGGAGAGTTTTAAAACAGTTCTAGAAACGCTAAAAGAGGAATGTGTTCCATGTAGGGAGGTAAACCCCAAGCGTAAAAAGTGGATAACTAGATTTGCAGTGAAATGTAGTAGAGTGAAAAATAAAGCATGGAAAAAATATATAGAGGCAGGTAAATCAAAAGAAATATATGGAAAATATTTGGACAAGCAGAACATATCTCAGAAAGCGAATAAAACAGCAAAAATACTTCGAAAAAAAACTTGCTCAGAGGATCAAAACTGACAGTAAAAGCTTCTTCTCTTATGTTAGAAATAAACAAAGAACGAAAGACAAAGTAGGCCCTCTCATAGACAGTAAAGGGAAAATAATAAGTGAGAATAGGGAGGCAGCTAATCTGCTCAATCAGTACTTTGGCACAGTCTACACAAAAGAGGACTGCTCCAAGATCCCAGAGCCTATAGATATTTTTCAAAGAGACATGGATACAGCGGGATTAAGATCAATCTGTATTACAGAGGAAATGGTTTTTTAAAAATTGGAGGAGTTGAAAGTGAATAAATGTCCAGGTCAAGATGGTATTCATCCAAAATTGCTGTATGAAATTAGAGACCAGCTAGCAAAACCATTGGCTATATTATGTTCTCAATCACTGACAAAAGGGATTGTTCCACAGGATTGGAAAGATGCAGGAGTGATCCCCTTATTCAAAAAAGGCAAAAAATCAGATCCAGCAAATTATAGACCGGTGAGTTTAATGAGCATAGTCTGTAAATTGTTAGAGTCAATAATCAAAGAAAACGTTGTAATGCATTTTAGACAAAGTGAAAAGTGGTGTGCCACAGGGCTCGGTTTTGGGACCAATTTTGTTCTTGATATATATAAATGATTTGGACATTGATATGGGATCCATGATTGCAAAATTTGCTGAGGACACAAAACTATGCAGTAGTGTCTCATCTAAAGCGGAAGTGGATATACTGATGTCGGATTTAGATAAAATTCGAGCATGGTCTGTAAGCTGGCAAATGGAGTTTAATGTAGGTAAATGTACAGTCATCCACATGGGTAGATCCAATTTGGAACATAATTACAGAATGTGAGAAAACAATATTAGAAAGATAGATAAGGAAAGGGACCTAGGGGTTATAATAGATCATACAGGAAAGGTGAGTGAGCAAGTTAAGGTAGCAGTGAAAAAGGCAAATGCAATGTTAGGTATGATAAAAAGAAATATTAAACATGGGAGCAAGGAAGTGATCGTCAAACTGTATAAAGCTTTAGTTAGACCTAGATTGGAGTACTGTGTACAGGTGTGGAGTCCTTATCATAGAGGGGACATAAACATGCTAGAAAGAATACAAAAAAGAGCGACAAAGATGATAGTGGAATTCCAGAATTACAGTTATGTGGAACGACTCAGAAAAACCGGCCTACAGTGTCTCGAAGAGAGAAGAATTCGTGGTGACTTAATACAGGTTTATAAGATGATCAGAGGAATGGATAAATTACACTATAACAAGTTTTTTTAAATACAGCCACCCACAATAACACCAGGGCATAGCTACAAGCTGACTAAAGAGAGGTCCAGATTAGATATTAGGAAATATTTTTTTAGTCAGAGAGTGGTGTCTGCTTGGAATGCATTGCCAGGGGAGGTGGTGGAGGCAGGGACAGTTAATGCATTTAAGAATAAACTGGATGTGCATAGCTTTTAGAGCAAGGTGATGTAAATGTAACTGGTTGTATACAGACTCTGCAGGGTCTTCTAAACCAGTATAAAGACGTTAAGTTTAAGTTAAGAATATGTCACAGCAGTATGACCAATGAAGTCTGGATCAACACCCCAATCCTCATAGTAGTGAGCTTACTGGTGAATCTCACATTACACTTCAGCCAGGAGAACATTGTTTCCCCCATCTCAAGTAAACCTTTGAATGCAAGAAGAGCCACTATAACCCATCACAAAAGAAACATCATTAAGATTTAAATTATATCAGTACTAGTGGCTTCCCCAATAGCAATAGAATGTAATAGGTGGTTCTTCGCATAACCTTCCATAGTCTGACTTGACACTGTGACCAGAACTGTCTTCGTATGGGCCTAAAAGTGAAGGTGAAAGACAGGCGGAAATGTAAATCAAGAATCATAGTTGGGGCACTATATGACAGATGCCGCAGATTGCGTGAAGTGGAGGGAGTTTGCTGCTGCCCTTAAAGATGCCATCAGGCATAACAGCTTTGTCAGTCCCTGACCAAGCAAATAAGTAGAAGAGAAGTGCATCTTTCTTTCTTTCACTTTACCTGGGCTGTTAGATTGAGTACAATTTGATTTTAACATAAACATATGGCTGAGCAGCGTATGAGCTGCAGTGGTCAGCGACTCATAGATGACTGCTAGCATCAGGGCCAGTTAACCAAAGCTGCCATGACCCTTCTACACCTCCACGCGGTGATCCTGGATAACAGGCTGCAGCAGGGCAGACTGGCTAAGGTGAAGGGATCGAAGAGGGAATGCTAACCCTGTACTCAAAAAATGCTTGCTGAAGTCGGATGTGTTGGACCGACAGGAGCAAATATCGCAGTCAAGCTGTAAACTACGACACAACGCATTCCGTTCTCTGGACAACATTCTGCTACTTAAGCCCTTTCAGTGTTTGGCAGGGGGAGATTGAGAATGAACGAAGGGAAGCCAACATAAACAAATGACTGTACCATTTGAGTGAGCACATTATTAACATTGTCCATAAGTCTTTATATGGTGTAATAATCTGAGAATTGTATTTCTATGTTTATATTTGACATATGATCCATGTATGTTGTTTCATTATCTGTCCAAAGCACCTCATCTCTATCGCAGGAATATTACATTCTAATTTAACATTTAATGTTCACATTTCACACGGTGTAAGTGTATAAGGAGATATCAATGTTTGCATTTCCTTTACGTTAGTTCTAGTTTCTTATCATTCAATATTGGCCACAGTGATGTGAGAAAGTTATTGCGTCCACTGTCATAGGTCTGCTTTTGTTCCGTTTTGTCAAATTACATTTCCAAAATACTTAAACTGTATTGATGGCTTCAATTTTTCTCCATTTACAGAATAATAATTCAAAGTTTAATCATGAGTAATGAGCTGTTGGTAAGTCTCTGATTTGAGTAGTAGTAGAGCACTCACTTTTCAAGGCAATGATACACTGTTCAACACCCACTACCAGCACTCTTCAGACAATCCAGCTGTATAGAAGGGTTGCTTGAAAATTGGTACCTGACCTACAGTTAGGGAAGAAAGTCAACGAGGAAGGGAACTGGCCACCTCAGCTCACACAAACTGTCGCTTAGTACAATGAAGTCTCTAACACTTCATCCCCGATGACAGTTTCTGCCATGAGACCTTTTTTTTTAGTGAGGTGGAGAATCAGCAGGGACTTTGAGAATTGTTCACACAGCAGACAACGAACATCTCCATTGTCAGCGGACACTTCTGATCATCTCTCAACTGCCATGCTTCGATGCTCCAATCGTTCCCATCCTGGTAGGTTGAGACATGCAACCTCAGAAGGTTGTGTTAGGGCTGGCAATCTCCTTTTTCTGCATTCGTTCTGAATAGGACATTATGTTGTACTTTACAGTGAGGCTGCAATATCTGCTCCATTCAGACCAACACATTCGGTTTAAGCTGACTTTTGTGGGTATTGAGATTTGCCTTCCCACTGTGATCCCTATTCTCTTAGTCCGACTGCACTAGTGTAGTCTGTTTCCAGGCTCATCACTTAGAGATGGAATAGGGTCTGGTCAGCTCATTCAATGTGCTGCTTATTTCTTCTTCTTCTTCGTACGCTGTCAGGCGTCAACTTGCATTTGTTCGAAGAAAGCAGCTGTCAGCCTGAGGCTGTCGACACTGCCATAGAGCTTGTCTAGTGTTGGCACTGGTGATGGCCACATATGCTTTCTCTGGTCCTCGTATGTTGGGCAATTTTGCAGCAGATGTTCAGCAGTCATTTTCACTGTACCACATGTGCATACGTCAGTGCCACCTATCTTCAGTTTATTGAATAGATGGTACCTCAGTCTGTTGTGGCCTGTGCGGAGTCTGAAGACCACGACCTGCTCTCTTCTGTTCAACTGGTAATAGGCATCATTTTTTGTGTAGCTGCTTATTTGACTGGTTGACAATCTCACTTGCACAAAACCCATTGCCCACAAACCACATAGCAAACAAATGGATCCAGGATTCCTTATAAGCTAGATAGGGTCAATTCAAATCCAGTGTTGTACCTAAGCTCTGACATATGGCGCAATGGGTTTAATAATAATACAAACATTTACAAACCTTTTGTAGACAGCAGCTAAAGCTTGAGAAACCTCTGTCTTCTTGTCTTCATTTGTCTTGAGGTCATCATCAGTGATTCTGGCCTCTTGTTTCAGTAAAGCTTCTGTCTCCTGGTAGATAACAAAGAGTGAGCCACTATGTACAACTCTGAGGCTCCTCTGACAAACTAATATTAAAAGGTGAGTGTAGTAATATAGCAAATACTGATGTCAGTTCTTCTTGTTTCGATTTGCCCACAACAAGTAGGTCTATTTTTATGTGCGCCCTGAAAAGGACGTTAAGTGACAGGTTGCAGTAGCTTTCCTCACATCCCGAGCATGCTGATGAAGGTGGACTGGGGTCCTCCAGATGGCTGTGCTATGCTTGGTTTCACCTGCGTGTCGCTCACTACTGTGGGATCATGTAGATCCCTCACCTCATTAGCCAGGCTGCCACGAAACAGCCCGTTTCCAGGAAGGGCTATGAGGAAGTCACGGTGAGGGTCTTGGCCAGAATATTTTGCCTTACTCTGACATGTCTGATCAGTATATTTTGCCTCACCAGACAGTCTTCCTCCCTACACTGATGCCAAGGATGAAATGTTAGTTTAAGAGACTCCACTATACTAGCATGCAACTGCATTTTATGAGGTCAGGTGTTCAGTTGCCTTCCTTGTTGTCTTTTCTTTTTGTAACATCATGTCAGGTACCCATTTGCAGCTGGGTATACTGGATTGTGTAGATTATCCAGTTTGAACACTATATCTTTGTCATGAGTGAATCTTGCACTCTACCACTAAAGATGCTGGAACTAGTATGCATGGTTTCTAAATACTTACTTTCCATGTCCTAGGCACTATGTCACACACACTTCATTCTTCCAGTATTCAGCCACCTGGATTGCCCAGTCACTGGCACTCAGCAGGTGATCCATGCTACAAGTCTTTGAGAGGTTTGGGCAGATCATCAGATGGCCCTGGTCTTGTGTTACTCCACATTCGCATGTTTCATCATCCCTGTATCCCCATCTTTTCAGGTTTTTCCTGCACTGTGATACACCAATTCGAAGTTTATTTAGTGATTTCCATTTTGCATAGGGTAGGAGATGTCCAGGTGCAGGTACCTCCCATAACTCGATCAAGACCCGACCTCGACCTGTGCCAGCTGCTTCCAACTTTCAATGCGTCGTTTTCCTGGACTAGTGTGTAGAGACTGGCTGACTGTAAGAAACTTTGTCTTGACTTTAGTCTTGAAAGTTGACCCTGATGTCCGAACATAGAGTATCTTGGGTTATTTACCAGTTTCTCTCTTTCTATCTTTGATGTGACAGTTCTTTTTATCTCTGGTGGCACCATGCAGATTATGGGGTATATTTTTTCAGTTGGTGTAGGTTTTAGACATCCAGTAACTATATGACCTGTCTCATGTATTGCTGTATCTATATGTTTAACATGTGCAAAATTCTTTTGTTCTATGGCTAAATAACTTTACAGACGAGACAAATAAATATGTTAATTAGGTGAATGGGTGTGTTTGTCATTGTGCATGCTAATAACTTAGATTACTAGATCTATCTTACTCTTAGTATTTAATTAATAAGAAGCCTATTCCTGATTAAAAATATATTTATATAATCTTCTTCTTGTCTGTTTCTTCAACCCTTAGGATCCAAAGGTATGATTTCATAAGACAACAAATGAACAATCGAGCCATTTGATGATGTGAATCCTTATCTTATTTACACAGACTATAAACTACGAGAAGATTAATAATTTAGAGTTAGTGACTAGTGACTGAGTGCAGTCTCTTCTTACTTTTATTAAGTGAATTACATTGATGAGGTTGCTTGGGCTTGGCCTAAGCACAACCTTCTTTAGTCACCATATCATCATTTTTGCAACGTTATAGTGGTACTACTCTTTCCTCCTGATATGATTCCAGATAAATATTAATCAATTCAATCAGTAAATAAGTAGACCCTAGGCCTATTCTAAAATCGAGATCTATTGAATTGTTGACGATATTTGAAAATATCAAAATAATGACATGATTTGTATTCAATGTTACTATAATTGACCACATTGACATATGAGCAAATAAATATACAAATTATATATTAACAACAAGTAATCAATATTACCTTCAAACTGTGTTTCTTTAGAAACTGAAGAACTGCAAGAAGTGTTTGCTTGTCTGATTTAAGAGCAACATCTGGTTCTGTCTTCACGAAAGCTGAACCGAATCCAAACCTGGACGCCATTTTGTATGACTAGGTTAAAATACTTTCGGATTGGATTAGACGAAACAAAGTTAGGATTAGCATCGCACTGTAGATATAAAGTAAAATGGGAGAAGAGAAGCAATTTTATATTTGACAAATATGACAGAGAAATATATAAAAGTTACAAAGCGACATTTATATTTTCTTACAAACTACCAGAAAAATGTTTAAATTAATTAAACGCCTCGAAGAAATAGGTCTATATTCTAGATGGTGAAGGCTTAGGGGAGATACTTGCCAGAATTGTTCTGCGCATACTCCAGGTCCTAGGAGACCAGGTTTACCCAGTCACAGTGCGGTTTTCGTCGGAATAGGTTTACCACTTGCTCCAACCCTCTTTGGAATATATTTCTTACTTCTCTTGAAGCATGCATGTCGTGACCAGGAAGGTGGTATCTTCATTTATTCCCGCAAGATGGTGACCTATTCAATTCGCAAAGGCTGAAAGCTAAGGCCAAAATAAACATGGTACTGATGAGAGAACTGCTCTTTGTGGATGATGCCGCAATTACAACTCACTCAAAGGAGAAATTGCAAAGCTTACTATCTGCATTTTCGGATGCCTGATGTGAGTTCGGGTTAACAATCAACGAAACGAAAACACAAGTTATGGTCCAGGGTGCAAACAAACCACCAGTAATCTCCATTGATGATGAGGATCTCGGGGTAGTACATCATTTTACGTACTTGGGATCCTCAGTCAATAATAAACTATCCCTGGGCCCTGGTCGTATACAGACTCTGCATGGTATTCTAAACCAGTATAAAGACGTTAATTTAAGTTAAATTAAGAGATCAATATCAGGATAGGCAAGATAGCAATGAGCAGATTAACAAAAATGGTATGGGAGAACAAGAGGCTCACTGTTCAAACAAAAATACTTGTTTACCAGGCCTGTGTCATCAGCACTTTTCTTTACGGCAGTGAGACATTGTCTACCTACCTGAGCCAGGAGAGGCGGCTAAACAGCTATCGCATGATGTGCCTTCGCAGAATCCTGGGCGTTGGGTGGCATGACAAGAGCACCAACGCAGAGGTTTTGGAGACAACAGACACTGTCACAATCTTTTCCATGCTTTGTCTTCGATGGCTGGGACATATTCGGATGATGGGTGATGGCAGAATACCAACATATTTTATATATTGTGAATTACAGTTGGGGAAAAGGTCTCGGGGCCGGCCACTACTTCGGTACAAGGATGTATGCAAGAGGGATATGAATGGTGGAGGATTCGATTTGGAATCATGGAAACAGGACTCCATGGATCGTCTTACTTGGAGTGGCAGGATTAAGCATAGAATACAGACACAGGAGATACTGATTGCTGGTAGGCTAAGGACTCTACGTTTAAGAAGTCACGCCACAACATGCGATGCCGCAAACGGTCCTACATTTCCTTGCTCACACTGTGGAAGACGCTTCTATGCTTGGATTGGTCTTACGAGTCACACTCGTTACCATCAGGAACTGTAGTTACATCTCTTTTTTTCCAAAGCACAACTACTATCGTCTCACAAGACAGAAAGAGACAATGAATGAAAGACTTAGGACTGTTAAGTAATCTGTTGTGGAAACAAACTGCGACAGTAAATCTGTAAATATATGCTCTAGATATATAACTGTTACTATAGATATAAAAAGAGGAGTGAATAAGAATGTGTACTATACCCTTGTCTTTATATTATCTAAACAGAGCAGATTTTCAAACAATTATCAGGAATGCCTAGGCTTGTCTTTGGAGGGATTGCAATAGGATGTGTGCGGACACCGACGTTCATTAGCATGGTCATTGCAGCAATACTCTCTGCGCCTTGATCAGTACAAGAGATGCAGTAACATTGCTCTTACAATCAACATTAGGAAGGCTGAGGTACTCTTAAGGCCTGCTAGTGGAAACCCGTTCAGCGAAACAAACATTCTCATTACAAACCAATGTCTCCAGACAGTCGCAAACTTTATCTACATGGGCAGCACTAGGAATAGAGAAGCGAATGACGTCAACGAGGTCAACAACAGGATCGCAAAGGCAAGCTCTACATTTTGGAGGCTACGTTAAAAAACCTTGAACCAACAAGTCATCAGTGTCGCCGCTAAGGTAACAGTGTATGGTGTTGTGGTGTTAACCACTCTGTTTCGTGCCTGCGAAACATTGACAGTACAAAACAGACATGCCATAGAGCTAATCTGTTTCCACGTGAGCTGTATGTCCAGGCTTCTAGGGTTCAGCTGGTAGGAAAACGCACCAAACCTTGAAACTCTTAACAAGTCAAACATGTTCAGCACCCATGCATTTCTGCAAAACGCCCAGATAACATGGAGGGAACATGTTGTTCGCATGACCGACAGTCGTGTTCCCAAGCAGCTGCTGTACGGCGAGCTCACAACATGCAGACACCCATTATAGGGACAGAAGAAACACTTTGGACACTCCATACAAATGTATCTGGAAGCCTTCAACATTAATGTTACCTTCTGGGAGATGCGTGCACAGAACCGTTCAAGCTGGTGCGCTAATCTCACACAATGTGCTCTGGTCGTCGAGCGAATATCGTCACAGAGGCTCGGAGAAAACCAATAGCCATATAGCACAGCATATTCGACGACACCACAGCAGACTCCTCATGTGTGTGTTTCAAGTCGAGAGAGTCTGTCATTCTAGGGTTGGACTTTACAGTGACATGAGATCAAATCTCGCAGCACAAGTTTGATGCTGTCGCATATTCGCTTGGCAACCATTATTTCGTGATTTACGTGAAGACGGAGAGTCTGAATATTCATGTATTCCTTTTGCTGCAGAAGTGAAATGGTTTTTACTTGAAAATTTTCAGAATGTTGTTGTTGTTTGTCCCATAGCTTCTGGGCAGACCTTCTATTCGCAGCTTATTGTCAAGTTTTTTTCAATTGAGCCACTGCTCCAAACGGTCGCAATTGCTCAACAATTGTCGGCAGGGCTCCTAAGAATCTTTTCCTGATGTCCGCAAGCGCTTTTCACTCTATAAGTAGGTATATAGCTGTTTCATCAGAGTGAGAGCAATGTGTGCATACAGGCAGGTGCTGGTGCTGAGGGTCGATGCGGTTTAAGTGGCTATTGATATATATATATATATATATATATATATATATATATATATATATACATATATATATATATTTATATATTTATATATATATATATATATATATATATATATATATATATATATATATATATATATATATATATTTATATATTTATATATATATATATATATGCACACACACATTTGCAAAAATCCATCAATAAATCTATGGTATATTTCTAGGTGTTTTGCTGTCCTAGGCAAGAAGTGAAAATGGCAGCACACTCCCTTTTGCTACCATCACTCTCTGCCTCTGTTATCCAAACTAGAAAAAATAATGCATTATATATAAAATAATTTGTATTCAACAATTAAAACGCATTAAACATTAAATAACTAATTAAGCACTGTTCATGATATTTTATTTGGTTTTTAAATTTCGATTTTCGAACTTCATGGTGTTTTGGGTTGTTTCTCTTAATCCAATGGTATATTCCTTGCCATTATTTTAGCAACGTCTTTAATCAGATCTCTCATGTCAAGATTGTAAGCCATGTCTCTTTTCTATTGAAACTGTGGCTGGTCTCACGAGTCTCTCTTGGCTCATGGAACCGAGCAGATTTGAGAAACGCCTCTCCGAACTTGCCACTGATACCGGTAAAGTCAAAAGAATACGAAGAGTTACAAACAAATTAGGAAAACCATGTTCTAACTTGTTTTGGCACATATAGCTCAGCACATATTCGGATTTACAAATTTATTTTTTATTCGATGACTTATTCCTGAATGTTCGGAGCAGAGAGTTGCCTCGTCAATGTCCTTTATTAAAGATTGGGTTTCTCCAGGGCTAAACCGGGTTAGAGCTGTTTCCAATTTCATACACAAATCCACGAGGTCTTTGGAAGTTTTCATCTTGAGGTCACTTGTTTAGAAAACCAAATAATCTTACAATTTAATTCAGCCGTGTGGATGGGTTCATCTTTTGATTCGTAAGCAAACAATTTCCTTTTCCTCCATCGTATCTCTGGCTGAAAAATTGGCTCAATATTGATTTCTTTTCCAAGCTCTTGAGCATCAACAAAACTCTCAAATTTTATGTCTCCTAATGTTTTTGTAAATATTTCTCTGCATTTTAAAACTGATTTACTGTTTTCTCAAGAGTACAGTCCTCCGCTTGCTGCAGTTTACTGGTTAAATTGATTTGAAATAATATACTGTGCCATGTTAGAACTGCCCTAACAAACTTAAATCAAGATATGCTGTTTAGAAGACCTTCTTGTTCTGCTTGCTCTCTTTCTAGTATCCACTACAACGTGTTCTTCTTGCTCTCTTTCTAGTATCCACTACAACGTGTTCTTCTTGCTCTCTTTCTAGTATCCACTACAACGTGTTCTCTTGCTCTCTTTCTAGTATCCACTACAACGTGTTCTGCTTGCTCTCTTTCTAGTATCCACTACAACGTGTTCTCTTGCTCTCTTTCTAGTATCCACTACAACGTGTTCTGCTTGCTCTACTTTCTAGTATCCACTACAACGTGTTCTCTTGCTCTCTTTCTAGTATCCACGACAACGTGTTCTGCTTGCTCTCCTTTCTAGTATCAACTACAACGTGTTCTTCTTGCTCTCTTTCTAGTATCCACTACAACGTGTTCTTCTTGCTCTGTTTCTAGTATCCACTACAACGTGTTCTCTTGCTCTCTTTCTAGTATCCACTACAACGTGTTCTTCTTGCTCTCTTTCTAGTATCCACTACAACGTGTTCTGCTTGCTCTCCTTTCTAGTATCCACTACAACGTGTTCTTCTTGCTCTCTTTCTAGTATCCACTACAACGTGTTCTCTTGCTCTCTTTCTAGTATCCACTACAACGTGTTCTGCTTGCTCTCCTTTCTAGTATCCACTACAACGTGTTCTCTTGCTCTCCTTTCTAGTATCCACTACAACGTGTTCTTCTTGCTCTTCTTTTCAGTATCCACTACAACGTGTTCTCTTGCTCTCTTTCTAGTATCCACTACAACGTGTTCTCTTGCTCTCTTTCTAGTATCCACTACAACGTGTTCTCTTGCTCTCTTTCTAGTATCCACTACAACGTGTTCTTCTTGCTCTTGGCTGTTAACTTATATGTCCTTGTCCAGTAGGCCTATATCGTCATCTTTTTCTGAGGTTGAAGTTGATGTCTCAGAGGTTTCAAGAGAACTCTCTGTAGGACGTAGACATTTTTCAATAGACCCGCTCAATTAGGATAGTTCTATTTCTCTATCCGGGGGTGGGGGGGGGGCGGTGGGAGGGGGGAGTTGCTATCTGTTGAAGCCACGTGTTTTGGGAACGGCCTCTCCTGCGTTCCCAGGCAGCTGTTCGAATAGCCTTAGCACTTTGAGCTGCATTGAAAAGGATCTGGTGAGCTGGAACTTCCTGATCCAGTCAGACAACATGTCCAAACAGGAGAAGGCGACGACTGTCCGGGACTTCCGATACAGCTGGGAGGTTAGTCATAGTAGAGACCTCGACATTACGTACGAGATCGTACCGAATATCAAGAATGCGCCTCTAATTGAGCATATGAAAGGACTCGTTTCGAAATGTCATTTTTCAAGTTTCTGCTTCATACACTAGCACTGAAATCACACACGTCCGGTAAAAACGCAGTTTTGTACTCGAGGATAATCTAGTATTGTTCCACACACGACGGAGGTCGTTCATCACGGAAGCAGCGAGGCGAATCCGTCTAGACATATCTGGACTACTGCGTCTGTCGGATGACATTGTGCTTCCGAGATAAGAAAGTCCATCTACACTCTCCGCTGTGTGACCACGAACTTCTATGTTCTGGGATCTTGTACAAGAGCCAAGGTACTGAATGTTGGTCTTGGCCCATGAGATTGATAGTCCCATATTTTGAGCTGTACTATCCAGATACTCAAGAGACTGCTGCAGGGCTGTGCTATCTGGGCTTAGCAGGACTGTCATCCGCGTAGACGAGGTCAGTGATGCACGGTTGGTCAATAGTGATTCCATGGTGCTGAGATCTGGGGCGGAACAGGAGCCAGTCGACAGCGTGACTGAAGAGATCGGGAGCAAGGACGCAGCCCTGTCTAACCCCCGTAGGTGTAGGGCATCTTTCAGAGAGTGAGTGCCGGCGCCGATATTCGTGGACAACTCTCTAATCAAGTTTAGAAGCAAAACAGGAGTTCCAATGCCTTGCATGGCTTTCCACAACGCTGATCTGTCCACCGAATTGAATGCCGCCTTTAAGTCCACGTACTCAGCACAAAGAGGGCGAGTAAATGAGAGATGTAACTCTGTCAGGAGACGCAGCGCAAGCATGGCCTCCCCTGTTGATCTACCTGGCGTGAAACCCGACTGGGTTGGGCGACGTTTTGAGACCAGCAGCGGTTTCAATCGGGCCAACAGCACGTAAGCGAATAGGTTGCCTGGAACTGAAAGCAGCGTCATCGACCTATAATTGTTGAAGTCCTTGCAGCTACCCTTTCCTTTATAAATGGCGACAACTATCCCATCAGGCCAATCGGCTGGAACACTTCCCGTCTTCCAGACCTGCAGGTAGATGTGGTGTAGGGCAGACCTGAATGTAGAGGTGGTGTATGGCAGACCTGAAGGTAGAGGTGGTGGTGTATGGCAGACCAGAAGGTAGAGGTGGTGTATGGCAGACCTGAAGGTAGAGGTGGTGTAGGGCAGACCTGAAGGTAGAGGTGGTGTAAGGCAGACCTGAAGGTAGAGTTGGTGTAGAGCAGACCTGAAGGTAGAGGTGGTGTAGGCAGACCTGAAGGTAGGGGTGGTGTAGGGCAGACCTGAAGGTAGAGGTGGTGTAGAGCAAACCTGAAGGAAGAGGTGGTGTAGGGCAGACCTGAAGGTAGAGGTGGTGTAGAGCAGACATGATGAAAGAGGCGTAGAGCAGACCTGATGGGGTCAAATGCACATTTCAGCAGCTCCAGCGGGATGAGATCGAGTCCCGCTGCACGTCCATCTTTAAGCTTCGGCCAAAGTTGGAGGATCAGTGCTAGCCTGTGGATCGAGAGAAGTAGCTACACGTTGATCATCCAGGCCAAGGCAGGCCGTGGCTGGAGGCTGGAGGCTGGTTTAATCGAGTGCAGTGCTCACGCCACCTAGTCACCACGTCTCCATGCGCAGCGTGAGCCATCTGACTTATTCACAAACTCGACATAAAATCCATCAATCCAATACATTAATCTATATTTGTGCAACCGTCTGTCTCATTTTGTCTCTACCTGTACACGCGCGATAAAATGTGTGACCTTATGCTAGGTCGCGTTAACATCGCATGCCTCAGCCCACTCAAGACGCTCACCCTGACCCAAACAACACAGCATACAATTCAGGTTTCTATATTTATCTGCCCTTCCTTCGTGAACTCACCTTATCACGAGTGACGTACATACAATATATATGTAACTATGTTACAAGCAAACCTGTATCAGAAAATGCTGTTGGTGATAACGTGTTAGGGGCTTCATACTGCTACGTCTAATCCTTTCCGAAGTTAAGGTGGCCATTTCTCATTTTTTGTTTCACTGTCATTATAATTCCTTATAATATAAGTCAGGTTCCCATTTACAACTTTACCTGCTGGGGGGTTTCGGTGAGTGTTACCGAAAATCAAATGGAGAACAAAGAAAAGTAACATTGTAACCTGTCAGGAATGTCCTAAGAATCGGCTACTGAGGGTTGAGCATAGGGTTGGCTGTCCCAATCAACATACGCTTTAGCCAATGCTATTTCTTTTTTGTTAAGAATTGCCATCAATGTAGTCCGGACAGACTCATAGGTGCCAAGTTCCTTTTAGTAAAGGACGAAAAGTGTAGATACTGATGGTTCCCGTAGCTCGCTGGTTGGATACACTCCTACTCCATTCTCTCAGGCACCACTCTCTGTTACAATTTGCGCATTGCTGGTTCATCAACTGCAGTGTTTTAATCTAAGAGACTGTCGTGGATCGCATTCAAAATGTCACCTCTGTTCGTTGGTAATGTTCCCACTGTGGATGGCTCTGAATCCAGGATATGCCCTTTTTTATTCCTGCAAACCCCAGCGTGACTTTGGTAGTAGATCCACACAAGATCCCAAATCTACAACAAATTTCAATATACACGTGCAGGCCAACGTGTGATGACTTGGCAAGTATTTGATAAAGATCTATGGAGCACACCAAATGTTGATTGATTGGTACTGGGGCATGCTGGGACCAAGGAAAGACACTGCCCCTTTGGCACGATAGATAAGCGTCATATAATCTCAGCCAATCATCTTATTACAACCATTAGTAAACGAGTTATTTACTCTTCCGTCCCTGTATCATATATGAGGATCTGTTTCTATAGCTTTCATTCAGGCAGAGAAAGCTACTACAACCACTATGCTTTTGTGCATGTGTGAAAAGATCCGACGACACAGTACAGTCAACGAGCTGACAGCAGCCAGCGACTCATCACTGACTTTTTGCGTCAGGGCCAGCGACCAGGCTGGTCAAGACATATTCCGCCTTCAAGCCCTGTCCTGGAAACAGCCTGACCTCGTGAAGCCCGACAACGAGAATATGGATCGCAGTGGAAAGCAAACCTGGTACCTCAAAAGGTCAGCTTAAAACGGATGTATCGGACCGATAGGCGCATCATCGCTTTAAACTACGACACAACTTCAAAACGTACTTTTCAGGGCGAACACAGAGAAGAAGAAGAAGAAGAAGAAGAAGAAGAAGAAGAAGAAGAAGAAGAAGAAGAAGAAGAAGAAGAAGAAGAAGAAGAAGAAGAATGAAAACAAGAAAAAAAGATGGTATGTGTGAATGACTGTGTGCAATGTAACAGGTTGCAGTCTTATGATCCATTGAAGTTGAAAGTTAAGAGTAATTAGGATCACGTGACACCTACTGATCAAGATCCCCCACGTCTCGCCCCATTTCATGCTACCTGGAAAAGTTGTCTCACAGCAGTCAGACCAGTGAGACTGGGATCGAGACTCTAATCCTCACAATAGTGACTTTCTGAGGAACATAGCACTACAGCCAGAAGAACCTTTGTTCATCTGTTCAAGTACGTCGTCGGGATGTAAGGAGAGCCACTGTAACCATCTACTAAAAAACGTTGTATAGAGTTTAGTCAAGCAGCTGCAAACGGCAACACAAAATCACCACCAAAGACAACAAAACTAAAAACAACATCAATAGTACAGTTATTAGACCACACTATTAGCTTCCTTTGCGACATACTTTCATAGTAGTGAACTGAGGTTAGTTCCAATTAGAGCATTACTCTCATAGTAGTGACATGGGGTTAGTTCCAGTTAGAGCATTACTCTCATAGTAGTGACATGAGGTTAGTTCCAGTTAGAGCATTACTCTCACAGTAGTGACATGAGGTTAGTTCTAAATAGAGCATTACTCTCATAGTAGTGACATGAGGTTAGTTCTAAGTAGAGCATTACTCTCATAATAGTGACCCGAGGTTAGTTCCAGTTAGAGCATTACTCTCACAGTAGTGACATGAGGTTAGTTCTAAGTAGAGCATTACTCTCATAGTAGTGACATGAGGTTAGTTCTAAGTAGAGCATTACTCTCATAATAGTGACCCGAGGTTAGTTCCAGTTAGAGCATTACTCTCATAGTAGTGACATGAAGTTAGCCAGTTAGAGCATTACTCTCATAGTAGTAACATGAGGTTAGTTCTAAGTAGAGCATTACTCTCATAGTAGTGACATGAGGTTAGTTCCAATTAGAGCATTACTCTCATAATAGTGACCAGAAGTTAGTTCTAAGTAGAGCATTACTCTCATAGTAGTGAACTGAGGTTAGTTCCAATTAGAGCATTACTCTCATAATAGTGACCTGAGGTTAGTTCCAATTAGAGCATTACTCTCATTGTACTGACATGAGGTTAGTTCTAAGTAGAGCATTACTCTCATAGTAGTGATATGAGTTTAGTCTCCGTAACGACATGCTATCATAGTAGTGACCTGAGGTTAGTTCCAATTAGAGTATTATTTTAGTGACCTGAGGTTAGTTCCAATTAGAGCATTACTCTCATAGTAGCGACCTGAGGTTAGTTCTCGTAACGACATGCTTTCATAGTAGTGACCTGAGGTTACTTTCAATTAGAGCATTAGTATCATAGTAGTGACATGAGGTTAGTTCCAATTAGAGCATTAATCTCATAGTAGTGACCCGAGGTTAGTCTCCGTAACGACATGCTTTCATAGTATTGACATGAAGTTAGTTCCAATTAGAGCATTAATCTCATAGTATTGACATGAGGTTAGTTCCAATTAGAGAATTAATCTCATAGTATTGACATGAGGTTAGTTCCAATTAGAGTATTAGTCTAGTGACCTGAGGTTAGTTCCAATAAGAGCATTAGTTTCATAGTAGTGACCTGAGGTTAGTTCCAATTAGAGCATTCGTCTCATAGTAGTGACCTGAGGTTAGTTCCAATTAGAGCATTACTCTCATAGTAGCGATCTGAGGTTAGTCCCCATAACGACATGCTTTCATAGTAGTGACCTGAGGTTAGTTCCAATTAGAGCATTACTCTCATAGTAGTGACCCGAGGTTAGTCCCCGTAACGACATGCTTTCAGTGTAGTTGTGACCTGAGGTTAGTTCCTTTAACGGCACGCTCTCATTGTAGTAGTGACCAGAGGTTACTTCGCTTAACGACATGTTTTCAGTATAGTAGTTACCTGAGAGCACGTCTAAGAGTTTCAGTTATAAATTATTTTTAACTAGCCAATTGACCTTCGCGTTGCACAGACCGACACAATGAGGTCATTGAGACAAATACTTCTTGGCATGAGCTCTTTTTTGAGGGAACGTGAAGAAACATTGGATTGGATTCGGGAAAAATATAAATGATGCTTTAAACTCTGCCAAATAAAATCTCTTAATAAGGCGCTGCTGTCAGCGATAAAGTATTTGCGACTTCTGTTGTACCAAGTCTCCATATTCGTAGGAATGATTTAACCTGTCAACACTGCCTTGTCTTTCCTGACAGCAGGTCATGTAAGAATTTATAGCTGGAAAGTCTGTGGCGTGTCGTTAACGGATGATCAAAGTCGGATATACTGGGACAGTAAGGTTGCACAACACAGTACAACGCACACAGTCTTAGGACAGAAGGATACATGTGTTTCTACAACTGGTAACATTCGTAGACAACTTCATGGGCGATGCAAATATTCACAGACCACAGGTGAAAAGTGCAACTCACCTTACAAAAGCATGTAAAATGGTACAGGTAGGCACATAACGTATTAGTGTAACCGCAAAGCGTTCAGGATCTTGGACATCTGTTTGTGTAAATATGTCCAGGATTTTCGCTAGAGTTAACTTTTCTCACCTGAATCGTTGGTTATCTACACAATACAAGTAGCTAACATTCAACCTAGAGAGCCAAGACAAACGTTGGCGTTTGAAGATCTGACCCTCACACCCAGGACTGGTTTGAGTAGACATAAGATAGGCCAAGATATACATGTCCTGGTCAGTCAGCTTTACCTGACCCAGACGTGAGGTGGGGTCCTGGTCAGTCAGCTTCACCTGACCCTCCCGTAAGGTGGGGTCCTGGTCAGTCAGCTTTACCTGACCCTCCCGTGAGGTGGGGTCCTGGACAGTCAGCTTTACCTGACACTGACGTGAGGTGGTGTCCTGGTCAGTCAGCTTTACCTGACCATGACGTGAGGTGGGGTCCTGGTCAGTCAGCTTTACCTGACCCTGACGTGAGATGGGGGTCTTGGTCATTAAGCTTCACCTGCCCCTGACGTGAGGTGGGGGTCTTGTTAAGTAAGCTTCACATGCCCCTGACGTGACGTGGGGGTCATGGACAGTCAGCTTCACCTGACACAGCGTGAGGTGGCGTTCAGGTTAGTCAGCTTCATCTGCCCCATGCGATAGGTGGGTGTTGGTCAGTAAGCTTCACCTGACCCTGACATGACGTGGGGGGGGGGGGGGGTCCTGTTCAGTATGCTTCACCTGATCATGCGTGAGGTGGATCTTGGTCAGCATGTTTCATTTGACCCTGAAATGGGGTGGATCTTGGTCAGCATGTTTCACTTGCCCCTGAAATGGGGTGGATCTTGGTCAGCATGTTTCATTTGACCCTGAAATGGGGTGGATGTTTGTCAACATGTCTCACTTGACCCTGCGTGAGGTGGATCTTGGTCAGCATGTTTCACTTGACCTTGAAATAAGGTGGATCTTGGTCAGCATGTTTCACTTGACCCTGAAATAAGGTGGATCTTGGTCAGCATGTTTCACTTGACCCTGAAATAAGGTGGATCTTGGTCAGCATGTTTCACTTGACTCTGAAATGAGGTGCATCTTCGTCAGCATGTTTCACTTGACCCTGAAAGGAGGTGGCCTTGACATCAGCCTCAGACGATATGTGTTACCAAATCAGTAACATCGTCATGATATGTATACGAGGTCTGACACAAAAGTATCCGCCATAATTTGTATTAAGCAAACCAATAACTGTCATCAAGTTAGCTAGAGTAGCATGTGACCTTGATTTATTCTGCGCATGTGTGATTTGTGTGCCAGACCATGAACCCATATCGTTGCCATGCTACTGTGGCGGCCGCACTGGTGCACTTCGCACGTTACATGTGTGTTACGAATAAAATGAACGAATGTTTTGAGCAAATAATTTGCATGAAATTATTTCAGACTAACTGACTTGCAGTCGGAAACTATTGAGAAAATAAATAAAGTGGAATCGTCGTTTCAAAGGTGACTACACTTCAATTAAGAGCGACAAACAATCAGAAAGGTCCTCAGCAAGCAGCCATTCAGAAACAATAAAGAAAACGTGGCGGTTAGTGATGGAAGATCGTCGAATAACGTTTAGAGCGATTGAGAATGAAGTGGCAATTTTATATTGTTCAGGGCAATCAAGTTTTAATCACGATCTTGCAATGCACTCTGCTGTGGGGAAAAAATCGATCAAAGACTCCTCACTCACAGAGGGAAAACTATCTGCAGGTTGCGCTTGACATGTCGGAATGACCCTGATTTCATGACTAAAATCATAACCGGAGATACGTCATGGGTCTATGCCTACGAGCCTGAGACAGAATCACAGGCACCCCAATGGAAAAAGCCATAGTCTGCACGGGCAAAGGCTGTACGGAAATTGCGAACAAATTTTAAGGTCATGTTCACTGTTTTTGTGGAACGTTAGGGCATAGTTCATTACGAGTGAAATCCTCTGGGACAATCTGTCAACAAGGAGTACTATCTCTGTTATGAGTCGTCTACGAGATGCAGTTAGACGAACAACTTTGGGAGAGTGGCATCTGGCAGACCCAACATGAAAATACTTCGACACACACATTGCACTTCATGCAGGATTGTTCTGCTGATCCACAGCATTGTATACGTTCCACATTCTCCCAACTCCAAAGACATGACTTCCTGTGACTTTTAGCTCTTTTCAAGGCTCAACTTAGACACCATTATACAAAATAAGTCAAGAGGTTGGATTAGGCCTAAACATAAAGAAAACAAAGACTATGGTAATTGAGAAAAGTGACAAGAAACAATGTATGCAGATAAAAATAAAAGATCAACTTCTGAAACAGGTAAATACTTTCTCCTATCTATGTCATATAAAAATAGAAGATGGCAGCTGTGAAAAAGAAATCAGAAAGAGAATAGGTATGGCCAAGATGGTATTCAGCAACATGCGACACATACTGACATCTAACAGATAAATCAGAAATTGAAAATGAGAATTGTCAGGTGTTATATATACTCGTCACTATTTTATGACTCAGAAACATGGACAATGAATAAATAGTTGGAAAAAGAGTATTAAAGCATTCGAAATGTGGGTATATAGAAGATTGAGTCGCATCTCTTGAAAAGATAAGAAAACAAATTTGGAGGTATTGGAAATTGGGGGTGAAAAGAGAATTAATGACCAAACTCAGGGTTAGAAGACAGTTAACGTTATTTTGATCATATATACCTCATTGTTGAAGACCAAACAGGAGGGTCGGGTGGAAGGCAGTCGTTCAAGAGGCATACAACGTTCTAAGTTCGTGGATCACATCAGGAGATGGAATTGAAAAAGCCTCTCAGATTGCACCATTACAGCAAAAGGAGATGGACTTGAAAAAGCCTCTCAGATTTCACCATTACAGCAAAAGGAGATGGACTTGAAAAAGCCTCTCAGATTTCACCATTACAGCAAAGGCATACGCAAGTGAACTGGTTATCTGGTTGTCACAGATTAGAAATGTCGAGACTTGTTGAAATTTATTGTGATGGAAATTGGTTTTAGAAACATAGAGAGATGTAGCACAATTAAGTGTGATGGGAACTCTAACACTAACCCTATAATTAACCACAACCCTAACATTAATTCTAAAATTAACCCTAAACCTAACACAAATTCTGAAACTAACCATAACACAAAAAATAGCTATAAAATTACCCCTACTCTAACCCTAATATCAACCCTAACCCTGACATCAACCCTAACTCAAACTAACACTAACCTAACAATAACCCTAACTCTAACTAACACTAACCTAACAATAACCCTAACTCTAACACTAACCTAACAATAACCCTAACTCTAACTAACACTAACCTAACATTAACCCTAACTCTAACTAACACTAACCTAACAATAACCCTAACTCTAACTAACACTAACCTAACAATAACCCTAACTCTAACTAACACTAACCTAACAATAACCCTGACTCTAACTAACACTAACCTAACAATAACCCTGATTCTAACTAACACTAAGCTAACAATAACCCTAACTTTAACACTAACCTAACAATAACCCTAACTCTAACTAACACTAACCTAACAATAACCGTAACTCTAACTAACACTAACCTAACAATAACCCTAACTCTAACTAACACTAACCTAACAATAACCCTAACTCTAACTAACACTAACCTAACAATAACCCTAACTCTTACTAACACTAATCTTTACACCAACCCCAAGATTATCCCAAATCAAACTCTATAGACAAATTAACCTGCCGAAGACGGACCGAAAGGTGCAAATATCGTAGTCAAGCTGTAAACTAGGGATACAACGCACTTCGGTCTCCAGACTACATTATGCTACTTGAAAATCCTTGTTCAGGGCTTGGCAGCAGGAGATTGTGAACGTTCAGGGCTTGGCAGCGGGAGATTGAGAACGTTCAGGGCTTGGTAGTGGGAGATTGAGAACGTTCAGGGCTTGGCAGCGGGAGATTGAGAACGTTCAGGGCTTGGCAGGGGGGAGATTGAGAACGTTCAGGGCTTGGCAGCGGGAGATTGACAACGAATGTAGAAGAAAAAAAAAGAAGCCAGATTAAGAAGCTAAATCACGAAATGGACATACGTTTGCTATTTCATGAAATGGCAGCCTTCACTATTTTCATTGACAGAATCAAGATGAAATTGGGTCCCAGTTTGTCGCATATTTAGCTAAACAGGACAAAGTTAAGTTCGTTTGATGATGATGATGATGACGACGACGATGATGATGATGATGATGATGACAGGAACAATAAAAAGATATAATTGTGACGCACTTTCTAGGACGACATTGTGAAGGGCCAGACAATATGACTGGGCTCCTTGTACAATACATTCTTTAACACTTTATCCGTAGTATTGACAGATAGTGTGAAGGTCCAATCAAGCTGGAAACCATTACAATAAAGTCTTTAACCCTTCCTCATGTAGAGTCTAAACATAACAATGTGAAGGTCCAGCCAATCTGACTAGAAACCTTTATAATAAAGTCTTTAACATTTGATCCAGCAGAGCAGTGGTTCCCAAATAGTGTACCACAGCACCCTGGCGTGTCGTGGCTGGTTTTTTGGGTGCCGCAAAACATTCTAGCATTTTCATCAACTGTGCACTTGAACTGTTGAGTGGACTTATTTTCTGGCTTGGAGTGCCGTAAAAAAATGATGGTACACTAAGGGTGCCATGGACCGAAATTGTTTGAGAACCACTGCCGTAGAGTCTTGACAGAAAAATGTGAAGGTCCAGCTAATCTGACTAGAAACCTTCACACTCAAATATTTAAGACTTCCTCTCATAGATTCTAACCAGACAATATGAAGGTCCAGCCAATTTGGCTGGAAACCTTTACAATAAAGTTTCTAACAATTCATTTCGTAGAGTTTAAACACGATAGTGTGAAGGTTCATCCAATAAAACTAGACACCGTGCACCAAAATCTTGAACACTTCATCCCCAACTGCGATGTCTTCTCTTCAATTGGTCTATATTTACCTTACTATGCGTTTTCCCGTTCTTTATTTGCTGTCTTTTCTGTTTTCGGGAAAGTTCCAAATTCTTTTGCGTTTGAATATTCTGAAGGTGTCAAATTC